>JAENHJ010000461.1:0-159837 GCA_025330945.1 Mucuna pruriens | reverse complement strand
CTGTTGATAGTAACTCGGCCAGTGCCGAGATAAGTCAGTATTCTACACTTAGATTCTACTTCCGTTTGCTCCACATTGAAACACACTTAGAACGCACTGTGTCCTTGAGAAGAATGACCTAGGGTTGACTATACTATAGTTAGCTTTATTTATTTGATAAGAGCTCAAAACGACTGAAAAAGAAGCCATTATCAGTGACCAAGGGAGTCACTTCTACAACGAGCCATGTCCTCTTTACTCCACAAGTATGGGGTGGTACACCAAATTGCCACAACATATCCTCCCCAAACAAACGGCCAAGTTGAAGTATTCAATAGGGAAATCAATAAAACTTTATAAAAGATGGTCAATCTCAACCAAAAAGAGTAGAGTCGACTCCTTGAGGATGCTCTATTGGAACACAGAACTGCATACCAGACTCCGTTAGGGATGTCTCCCTACCGGTTTATCTTCGGTAAGGCCTGTCATCTCCCAGTTGAAATAGAACATTAAGCTAACTGGGCGGTCAAGCAATGCAATATGGCCTACGACCAAGCCGAAGGGGAAAGAAAACTCCAATTGCAAGAACCGGAAGAACTCCGCTTGGACACCTACGAGAATTCCCAGATCTACAAGCAAAAGGTAAAGCATTTCGATGACAACCAGATCCTGAGGAAGGAATTCTGAGTCGTCCAGAAAGTGCTTCTGTTCAATTCACGTTTAAAGCTCATTTTAG
Source organism: Mucuna pruriens (assembly GCA_025330945.1). Classification (NCBI taxonomy): domain Eukaryota; kingdom Viridiplantae; phylum Streptophyta; class Magnoliopsida; order Fabales; family Fabaceae; genus Mucuna; species Mucuna pruriens. Next base: position 159,122 of record JAENHJ010000461.1, on the reverse strand, counting down.
GTAAGCCCCATTCTAGATGGGATGGACCATTTGTTATCACTAACATTTTTCCATATGGTGTAGTAGAATTAAAAGACAAAACTATCAATAGCATCTTCCAGGTCAATGGGCATCAACCTAAAATTTTCCATGAAGGTCTAGCACCGTTAGGGGGCAAGATGGAGAGCATCTCACTGATGGAATCAGCCATGCCGGATAAGACGTCCTGAGCAAGCCTTAGAGTCCCTCTATATTCATTTCATGCATTGAGGGCAATGGCTCATTCAAGTGTGGGGGGGAGAGTGTAACCTACTCCAGGCTTGCTTACTGTTCTTACAATTTGTTGCTTTGATTAGACTCCATGCCGGCTCCATTTTATTTTTCTATTTGTACTTTGCTTCAATTCTATTGTGTTTTTTGTTTTTGTTTTTTTCTTGTTCTTATTTTCTTCAATTTTCATTTTTGTTATGTCATCTTCCTAAGTTGTTTTCACCGAGTCTTTTCCGACTTTGGTTCTAGCCCTACCGAGTCCAGACTGACTTCAGTTCTGTTTCAATTCTTGTTTTCGTTTTTCATTCTTGCTTTATTTTCCTTGGCTAATTTCTGATTTCTTATTGATGAAGAAAATGCTTTGAAATTTGTTTTTGAATGGATTTTCTTTAGGAAAGATGAAATAGTAAGAGGCAACACATAACCTTGGAGGAAAGATTTTTCAACTTGACAGGGAGTGAAACTTTTGCAGGTAGAGGCATTAAGTGATTGAAAAAAAAGACTGAGAAGAGGAACCTTTAGTGAAAGAGCAATTATCCATGTGAGAATTTTTTAGCCTTGTATATAATAATGGCTTTGTATCTTGCCATTCTTTCCCTTCTTGTGTGATGTTTGCATCCATGTTACAGGTTACACTAGATTTTTCCTTGACTCTTTGAATATACCTTGTTTCACATGCATTACTGATATGATCTAAGCCATTTCTCTAATAAGCTACGAGCCAAATGGACCTACCTTGCAAATCGAATCCCTTGTTACTCTCTTTGAGCCTGTATAACCATTTTTTTCTGATATGACAGCTTATTACAAGCAATGCCGAAAAACCATGATCAACCTCAACCTTAGGGATCAGAGGAGCTTTGGAATTGTTTTGGGAATGGGTCTCGCTTAAGTATGGGGAGATACCCCGGGGACATGGCAAGAGTAGTACATCTGAAAAAGAAGTGGTTATGGTGGTGAAAAAGGTTGGAAAGAAAAGAGAGAAATAAAAATTGCAAGATGAATCAAAGAAAAGAAAAAGTAGCAAAAGCAAAAAAAAAAAAGAGTTGCAAGAAAAATGCAACACAAAGCTGCAAAATAAAAAGTGAGAAAAAGGAAGAAAGAAAAATACAAAAGGGAAAGAAATGCAGTGAGTAAAGAATGTTCTTAAAAAGCCTCGCAGTATCCTTGGGGTTACCAAACTCACTTTACCATCTTATATCCTACCCTTAACCATAGCCAGTTACAAGCCAAAAGCAAGTCCTTTTGATCACTACTAAATGAGTTTTTGAAGGTGTAGAAGGAGAGGCTAGTCAAAATTTGGTAGTGTCGGTTGACATGGGATGTTTGAGTGTATATACAATCCCAAACACTTGAGAGACTAAGAGAATATGTCCTGAGAGAGAGCTCGGTCACTTCTTAGTTACTCTTTGATGTTGTAGGTTGCTATTTGCCTTGGATGTGGAGGAAGTAACTTTCATAGATTGCTTGAATGTCTTGATTCCGGGATGAATGTGTGCTTAATCTATTTTGTCAAAACTTGAGAAATTTGTTTGAAAATACATCTTCTCTTTCAAATTCCCTAAATGATCAAATCTAATTTTGCCCAAGAGTGCAAAAGCTCAGATTTTATACATCTCACAAGGGCTTAATATAGGTATTATTGAGACCATTTGGTACTTAAGAATCACATCTTAGCTAAGATTCAAGTTATGGACCTAGAAGTAGGGAAAATATAAATCTATGCTAAAAAGAGGATTTAGCCAATAAAAAGATTGAATTTGTTTTGCAAGCCAAGCAAAGGATGTCTCAACCCATCAAGAGAGTCGCGGTCTAGGAGAAGTAGTCCCGGCCAAACTGGCTCCTTCCCAGATCAAATGGGCTCCTCAGCTTAGCAGCCCAAATAGAGTAGAGTGACCCAATGGATGTTGATCTAGCCAAGGCGTGTTCCTTCCTAGCAGAATCCAGCTCAGCTGCCACGTCACTCCAGGAGAAGCGTGCAATGCACGAAGAGTCATTTAGGAGGATAAAAAGGTCAAATCATAGTCTGTAAATCAGTTAGGAATTTGTTAGGATTAGTTGTATGTTGCAAGCTACCCAACTCGTGTATATATAGGATATGCTAGTGCATGATTAGGTTGTTGAATTCAGACTTTTACCCATTACCATTTACGCTTCATCTTCTCGCTCTTACCCTCATTTTCAAGGTGGTGCATGGTACCTTAGTGGCATCTCTCTCGATCGACGAGGTGTAGGTTAGGGACTGGGAAGCCGATGGTTATCAAAGGTGATCGCTCTGTATAGCTAACACACTCTGGTGGACTAGATCCTCAGTGTCCCAACTATCAGTGGTGAACCATCGCCGTCTTTCCATGGTGATTGTTGTGGAAGACGAAGCCCTTGAATTCACACCTTGTATCCATACTCTATTTCAGTAATACGATTGGTTTGCGTTTCTTATCTCTTGATTGTGAATCCTATTTTTAATCTGCTTTACTGTGTCGCGATTGTGCATTGTAGAAGTGGAACAATGTTAGTCTAGGCCGATCGAAACCAGTTTAACAATTTCATTAGGTAATCAATTAGAGAACCTAACATCAACCACGTGCTTACTCCCTGTCAACTGATGAGGTGGCGATTATGTAAATCCTTGGTATGGCAAGGACGAATGTTCGACGATTGTCGTAAGAACCTTAGGTTGATTTGGAAACATAATCTTAAGTGCAGAACTGAGAACCAAATTCTTGTTGAACTCTGTATTGGTACAATCGTAGTTAGTGTATTTAGCTTGCATTTACTTTTGTACTTAGTTTACTTTCTGTTCTTTTACATTTTCGCAATCCAAATCCCCTGTTTACTGCTTTCAGTCCGAGATTGAGTCTAGTTCAACTTTGTCACGTCTGTCTGTATCCAAGTCTGCTCTTAGCCGAGACCATATCAAATCTGCCTCTACCAAGATCGGATTAGATTAGTCTTTTCCGAGAGCAAGTCGGCATTCTACACACTTGGTGTCTTCTGCATTAACTCTGATTTCCACACTAAATCCATAATAGAATACACTGTGTCCTTTAGAGATTTGACCTAGGGTTACACTATGCTATAGTTAGCCTTAGTTTTATTTGATGCGTGTAAGACGACTAAAAATACAATTATCAATAATCCTAATCCTAACTGAATTGTAATAACTTTGAGTTCATTTTTGAAACTTGCATTGCAAGCATTTGAGAGAGTTCTCTTGACTTGTTCTTGAGCTAAGAGCATTTAATTCTCATCAAGTTCTCCACGAGGCTTGTAGCGAATCTCGTTTTCTCTTATCTGATTTTCAAAAAATTAGTGGTGAGCCATTTCTTAATCTTACTATGTTATTTATATCATTTGGCAATTGTGTTAAGTGTGCAATCCAAGCATATCCAGATTTCTATGAATAAGCCAAAGATATGGAAAGAGTGTTAAAGGCAAGAAAGTACATTAGAGAAAAGCCCCTAAAGTTGCATACATGAGAATAGAGTGTAAACACTAAGGAGTGGTGAGGTTTGCCTTTGCTTTGGTCATGGTTTAGGTGCATGAGTTGGAGATTAGTTGTAGTCTTTTTAGGTGAGAGTGAGGAAGAAAAAAAGTGAGTTACAAGGATGGCTAGTTCTACCATTGATTTGGAGAATCTTTCTCCTGAATGAAAGGTGGTGATGGAATATATGAACAAGCTAGAAGAGCATATTGATAATTTGGGAGTCAATGAGAATAGACATACAAAGAGTCAATGCAAGGGTAGAAGCCTTGAGTAGAAGGAAGCAGAAAGAAGTACAAATATCTATAAGGGAACGTAAGAATAGTCATAATGGAGGTTATGAAAGTTATCATAGTAAGTCATCAAGATTCCAAAGGAGTAAGAGGGTGAGGAGACAAGAGAGATTTAGGGATGAACAAAAAAGAAATCCCATGGATCTTATCTAAGGTAAAATTCCTCCTTTTCTTGGTAATGGTGATCCAAATGATTATTATGATTGGGAAATGAAAGTAGAGGAAAATCTTGAATGTATTGATTGTGATTATATGATTAAGGTCAAGCCTATTGCTTTGTCTTTTGAAAGATATACTCTAATTTGGTGGAATGTGAGAAGAGCTCCCATTGAGTCATGAGATGAATTGAAAGGAGAAATAAGAAAAAGATTTGTTCCATCTTTTATACAAGAGATTTTTTTTTGTAAAATTGCAAAGAACGTACCAAGGTCCCAAAAGTATGGAAGAATATTTCAAAAAAATGGAAGTAACACTAATAAAAGCACAAGTGGTTGAGTCACAAGAAGCCACAATGGCTAGATTCTTTAATGTGAGTCCTTATTGAAGTCTTGGATATCACAAGCCTCCTAGGTATAGGAGTCTCATGAAAAAGTAATGAAGAAGAAACAAGAAAATGTAAGTAAGGAAGAAATGGTATTAGTGAAATCTCCACTCACCCAAAGATTGAGGAAGATAAGAGAAAAATTAGATTTTCCAGAAGGGTCTTTAAAGCTTGATAAGAATTTTAGATTATTGTACAAAACAATATAGAGTTTATCTCTCAAAGTTCCATAGCAACATACTATTCTTTCATTTATTAAAAGGTTATGCTTACAAGGGATTGATGGGTCATAAAATGCACATCTTAAGTGGACCTAAGAAGGGCACCATTGAACAACTCACGAGCTTAAAAGATGACTGTTAGCTAAGATCCAGATTAATGGCCTAAACTTGAAGTAAAACACAATCTGTGCTTAATCAAGATTTTTAGCTAACCATCTCCTCATTACAGGTTCAGCCAAACTTAGCCCGCCATCGGAAGCCCAGGCCGAGAGCCTCTCGGCCAGGCCGGGACTCAACTTATGCAGAGAGCCCAATCAGGCAGGTCTAGGTGGAACTCCACGTTAGCAATCAGAAACACCGTGGATCCAGCTCAGCTTCACGTCACTACCTGGAGTAGCTTGCAACGCAAGTCACAGCAAAGGGTAGAGTAGGAATTGTTCATGTAATTCTGTTAGCATCGTTAGCTGTGCCCACTCATGTATAAATAGATAGAACTCTGAACGAATGGGGGCTTTTGGCATTCAAGCTTTTTCCGCGTTCATAATTCTCTTCTCCTTCGCTCACGGTGGTACACAGAGCTGTTAATGGCGTTTCTCTCGATTGAAGAAATGCAGGCTGAGAACTGAGAGGCCGAAGGTTATCAGAGGAGACCGATTGGAGCACCAACGCACTCTGGTGGACCTGATCCTCAACGTCTTAGCTAGTTGAGGTGAATCATCGCCGTCGTCCATGGCGATCGTCGTGGAAGATGGAATCATCGAATCCAGGCCCTGTGTTTGTATTTTGCTTTCAATATTATGAGCATTTTCTGAATTCTGAACTCCATTGCATTCCTGAAATCTAAGTTCAATTACTGTGTTGCGATTGCACCTGGTGACGGAACAAGGCTAAACTAAGCCGATTGGAACTGGTTTAGCTAATTCAGTAGGTAATCACTTAACGATTGTTGATTGAGAATCTAAAATCAGCTTGAACTTAATCTCTGCCAACTGATGAGGTGGCGATTGTGTAATTCCTCGGTATGGTAAGGGACGAACCCTTGGCGATTGCCATAAGAACATTGGAGGCTGATGAGGATTGTAATTGGAATGACTGAACCAGAAAGGACTTGATTATTGGAACTAAAACATGAACACAATAACAGTAATAGCGTTAGGAGTAGCGTAATTGCATTTTGATTATAGTTAACTTCTGTTTTGATTCCAATTGCATTTCAACCCCCCTTGTTTACTGCTTTCTAAGTCTGAGACAGAGACAGTCCATCTTTGTAGCGTCTGTCTGCATTCAACCGAGACCAAGCCGGATCGTCTCTGTTGAGATCGACTCGGTTCAGTCTCTGTTGAGAGCAACTCGGCCATTTCCGAGACGAGTCGGTATCTTACACTTAGATTCAACTACTGTTCGCATCACACCAATTCACAACTGAACACACTGTGTCCTTGAGAAGAATGACCTAGGATTAGCTATACTATAGTTAGCTTTAGTTATTTGATAAGCGCGTAAAACGACTGTAAAAACGCACATCATCAGGGATGAAGGTTCCTTATATAGATTCCCTTCATGCCTAGCTTGTGTTTAGATAGGAGGCTACCGTATCTTGCTATCCAAACAAGTTAGAAGCCTATCCTATGCTAACTTAGCTACAAAGCCAAATCAGCTATGATTACATTATTTACATAGCCAAAAAAGCAAGCCTTTAGTGTACTTTGAGAAGACTTTAGCTAAGATTTATAAATGCTAGCCAAATGAAACACAAATGAAATTCCCATGCTTCTAAGAGATTACGAAGCAAGCCCATACAAAGTATATGGTTGGGCTTGGGCTTGGGTTGAACTTGAGTCCTCCAAGCTTTTGAGTACTCCTAACTTTAGAAGCACTTCTTATTGCAATCTTCTTATCCTTCCTCTAGTCTTAGGGCCTTTGAGAGCTTAACTACCTTTTTCCTATTACTCTTCCTCTATAATGCTAACTAGATTCTTATCAAGCTCCCTTTCTTTAAAAGAATTTGAACCCAAACTAGGTCACCTTCTTAAAAAAATTGAATTTTGCATTTATTAGTCCTCTCAAGATATTGCTCTACCTTCCTTTCAATGTGAGAATGTACCTTAGCATGTAATTCTTTAACTAATTGAGCTTTAGAAACACCATCACAGTTAAGCATAATATTCTTATTTAGGAAAAGGCAATAAATCAAGGGGTGTTAAAGGATTAAAATCACAAACCTGCTAAAAAAGGATGGAGGATATAGTGGAGTTAACTACCCTATTGTAAGAAAACTCTATATGGGAAGCCATTCTTCCCAAGTTTACAAACTCTTACCCACAAAACACCTAAGTAGTTGGGATAGGGTCTTATTAGTAACCTTTTTTTGACCATCTATTTGAGGAAGCCAAGCAGTTGAAAAGAGAAGGTTAGTGCCAAGCTTGTTCCATAGGATTCCCCAGAAGTGATTGAGAAACTTAGAGTCTCTACTAGAAACTATAGTCCTAGGTAGACAATGCAACCTTACCACTTCCCTGAAAATGAGATTGGACACAAGACAAGCATCACCAACTTTATGACATGGTATATAAAATGGGCCATTCTAGAAAACCTATCTACTACCATAAAAATAGAATCCTTTCAACTCTTAGATCTAGGCAAGCCTAAGACAAAGTCCATAGAAAGATCTACCCCATGCATAGTAGAAATGGAAAGGAGTATATATAAACTATGGGGTTTAACTTTTGATTTAGTAGCCTTACAAACAAGACATTTATCACATATATGATGCAAATCACGCTTCATGTGAAACCAAAAAAAATATTCAAGCAAAGTCTTATATGTTTTATATTCCCCAATATGCCCCATGAGACCATCTTTGTGAGCCTTTTCAACCAACAATCCTCTAATAGAACTTTTGGACACACACAATTTCTTATCCTTAACATGTATGTAGAAACCTCCATTTGCACCATTAGCACAAAGATCATAGGTTCCACCACACCAGGGCATATCCACTGAACTCATAGGTAACCATCCTTACTTTCACGTAATAATCATAGGTAAAACACTCTAGGACTTGGTTTACCTTCATCTCCCATTCCAAATATAATTCCATATCTTCATCTCCAATGAATGGTGGAATTTTGCATTTCAATGTCTTTGTACCTTTTTTCTTTCCTTGGTTCCTCCTCTTCATGCCTCATTTCCCTCCTCAACCTCTCACTTCTCTCACTTCAATGTGACATGTGAGACTTATTGGACAGGTTGTTGGGACTCTCACTATGACTCCCTTCACTATCATGCATGGAGAAACCATTGGACTTTCCTTTACTTCAGCTCTAGGATTCTACCTTTGTGTTGACACTATGTGTGTCTATCCTCATGGATTCTAGCCCTCCTCCCCGTTTCTCTAATTTCTTCTCCAATCTTTTCATGTGTCATATCACCTTTCTCGTCTTAGCCATCTCCCATCTTTTCCTCCTTTATAATAAACACAACACCTGCACTATTAAAATACAGAAAACCTATAATAAATGTGAGTTAAAGCAAGGCAAATCTCACCACTCCTAAGTATCTATGCTTTATGCTCGTGTATCCACTCTTATGGTTTTTTTCTATTAAGTGCTCTCTTTCCTTTTCCCATTCTAGTCTCAACTACGTCTGGTACTAGAACTTAGATTCTACTAATCAAGTTGTTAGAAGAAGGTGAAAGTTATCGAAACTCATTGACTCTTAAGAATTTGAAGAATGAAATTCTATGACAAAACTAAAATAGCCAAACAAAGAAAAGCAATAGAAGGTACTAGAAATGAAAGCTTACTCAAATAAGAATTTATATAAGACAACACGAAGACTCTACAAATTTAAACAAAACTAAAAGAGAAACAAAAACAAGTAATAAATGAATGAAAACATTTATGTCATCCAAAGCGCTATCATCCAAAGTGCTATCGTCTAAAGCATTACTAACACAATTCAAGACTTGTGATGACACTTAAACAACAATTAACAAAATTATAAATTAAGGTGTGATATGTGATTTGTCTTTGGATCTTCAATTAACTTTTCTTTTTTCTTTTTTTTATACTTTTTTTTATTTGAGTGGTTAATGCTTTGTTTTCTATTGCATTGGTTTAGGCCGTGGATCGTACACCGATTTTTACTTAGATACTTTTCATGAATACTTTGATCCATAAATTTTAGAAGACAATCACTATAAACCTTTCTCAGGAGTTTACAATCAACTCACCATCAAAGAATTCATAAGAAAGGAATAAAAGAACTCAAATTGTGATGCTTTATTTGTCTGAAATTGGTGAAATTGAACCTAAAGAATGTAATTTTCATCGATTATGTCAATAATTGAACCGATTAAAAGGAGATTAAATCAATTAAAATGGAATTGAACTGATTAAATAACTAACAAATAGCTAGGCGAACAAAAGATGAGATCAAATTTCAACAAGCATGACCAATTGAAGAAAGATTATGCATCTAAATAGATTACCTCTTGATGCGAGTTGACAAATGCAAAATTGAGAACACTTCAACTCTCAACGTGAAGTGGAATAAGTAACAATTCAATCAAGATCGAGATACCAAAGTTTGTTCCGCTTTGATACCACCTAATATGATCCTAGATCCTTGATGATGCGTGCTTTTACAGTCGTTTTACGCGCTTATCAAATAACTAAAGCTAACTATAGTATAGCTAACCCTAGGTCATTCTTCTCAAGGACATAGTGTGTTCAGTTGTGAATTGGTGTTAAGCGAAGTGACGTAGAATCTGAGATGTAAAGTACTGTCTCCGCTCGGCACTGGCCGAGTAGCTCTCGGCAGAGACTGAGCCGAGATGATCCCGGTAGAGACAATCCAGCTTGGTCTCGGCTGAGTGCAGATAGACACTACAAAGATGGACTATCTTTGTCTCAGACTTGGAAAGCAGTAAATAGGGGGGTTGGAGTGCAAGTAAAGCAGAAAGCAAACTAAGACTAAGAATGCAGTAAACATATACTACTGCTACTAATTATTATTATTATTATTATATAACTGTGTTCATATTCAATCCCATTAGTCCAAGTTCAGTCCAGGCTCCACACTGCCGTTCTCAATCCATATCAGCCTTGGGAAGTCTTATGGCAATCGCCAAAGGTTCGTCCATTGCCATATCGAGGATTTATGCAATCGCTACCTCATCAGTTGGTAGGGATTAAGTTCAGAGCTGATTTTAGGTTCTCAATTAACAATCGCCAAATGATTGCGTACTAAATTAGTTAAACCAGTTCCAATTGGCTTAGCTTAACATTGTTCACAATTTAATTGCAATCGCGGATCAAATCATGAATTAAAGTAGAGGAAGAGAATGGAGATAAGAGTTGCAGAATGAAATTGATTAATAGAAATGGAATACAAATACAGTGGTCCTGAATTCAGGTGAATCCATCTTCCACGGCGATCACCATGGTTGATGGTGGTGGTTCACCTCCGTTAGCCTGAGCGCTGAGGGTCAGCTCCACCAGAGTGCGTCAGTAGTTTGATCGGTCCCCTCTGGCAGACTTCGGCTTCCCAGTCTCAGACCTGCACTTCCTCAATCGAGAGAAACGCCAATGCAGCACCGTGCACCACCAGAAATGGAAAGATAAGAGCGAGAAAATGGAGTAAATGAAGTGTATTAAGAGTGAATTCAAAAGACAGAACGTGTAAAAAGTGCACAGCTCCTCCTATATATACACGAGCTGTGACATGCTAATCCTAATGAATCCTAACAGAATTACATTGTGAAGATCCTATTCTACCCCTATGCAGATCTTCTAACGTGACGTGGCAGATTTCCTAGGAGTGATATGGCAGCTGAGCTGACGTTGAGGTGGCCTCCGAGCTGGATAGCTGATGTGGTCAATACAATTGGGCCGCTCTTTATTGGCCTGTTGGACTGTAAGGCATGGGCTGTAGAGACGAATCTGGCTTTGCCAAGATGGAGTTGGTCTGGCCGGGACGACTTCATCTCGGCTGAGACTCCTCTATTGACCCTGGTCAACTCGGCTTGACCTGCAGAAGAAGGAGTGATACTTTTTATTAGCTAAGAAATCTGAATTAACACAGATTTGTATTTTCTCTGTATTTAAGCCCATAAAATGAATCTTAGCTAACAATCCATTATTAAGCACATAATAGTCTTGCAAACCTCCTTCTTAGGTGTCTAAAAGATGTATAAATTGTGACTCATCAATCCTCGAAGCTTGGTTTAGATGGAACCTGCACCAAAAAACTCACGAGGATCATGTCTTCCTGGATCAAGCTATTGTGTGTAGCATGCTCTGGAATTGTAAACTGAAATCGTAATGAATTTTAGTATTTTTATCAACGTATTATAATGCAAAAACTAAAGATGGAGTAAAAAGGAATTGAAGAAAAAAAACAAAAAGAGTTAAGAAATAACTTGCCATGGATTTTCCTAAGAAAATCATATAAGAGGATCGCAATTTGTCACAAGCCTCTTTAAAGGGATGATGAGAATAAAGCATTATAATCCAAGAACAAGTTGGGATAATCCTCTTCAATATGCTAATCCAAGCAACTCAATTTCACAAATGAACCAAAGTTCATAAAATGATCCTAAGTGATGTTATTTATACAGGGAATTGGCATGGAAAAATAAGAAACTATCCTATGCAGGTCTTGGGTGGGCTGTGACTCCTTAGAAATTTTTTATGAATCTTACAAAGAAGTCCAGCTTTAGGTCATGCATCCAAAGGAGGGTGGCTTCAACAATGTGTCCAAAGGCGGAATGGCTACTATGATTGTGTCTAAAGGCCCTTAGGCTTGGTCTAGGGTCCAAAGTGGCTTGTAGAATTTACATCCAAAGGCACTTAGACTAAAGGAACAAGGAATCCAAAGGTAGCCTTCCTATGTCTAAACACATGTTGGCTATCAAGAGTGCGTCCAGCAAACCTGCGTGCATCCGTTGGAATCAATGCACCTAAACAAGGCTCAAACATTCTTCTAGCCTTACAAGGCCATCCTATCTATTACAAAGGAAAGAAAGAAAACCTATACAAGGGTATTATTTACATGAGGATAATACAAATAGTTGAGATGCCTCTTTGGATGCTCCCTATCCTCTAAGGAATGCCATGTTCTTCTACACTTCAGCTTCTAGCTTCTCTAGTCTACCTCTAGTTAAGGATCCCTAAAGGATTTCTCCTTAAGTTTGGCCCACAACATTAGTTGGCTTATCTTGGCATCCCTGATTCGTATCAGAACTCCTCAAGCAAATCCTTCATACTTGATAATGTTGTCGAAACACTATCAAAATCACTAGATTTCCCTTAATTTTTGTTGTGTAGGAACTAACCTAGGTCGATTCTCATAAGGACATAAACATACTAAGCCTAGTCTTCTTGATCAAAAACCAAAATGAATATAAAAAATAGGGGTTTAGGTGAAACAAAATTATCCAGTCTAGGTAATTATGTAGAATAGAGTTTATGCAAAACAGAATCTAAAACAAATTGTGTAACATCAATTCAAGAATTCAATCATGCAATCAATTATCATCGTTCTAAGAAGGATGCAATTTCATATCAACCTAAGTTTCTTTAGATAATCATCTAATATTCATCCATGCATATTGAGATCACAATTGTAGTCCTTAATTAGCATGGATTCAGGATTGATTTTAAGTTATCAATCGATTACCTAATAGAACACAATCCAAAACTTAAGTGAGATCACAATCATGAAAATGGATTAACAATTGGAAAGACAAATAGTAGAAATTGCATAAGATAAAGAATCAAGAACTCAAACCAATTTGCATTCCTAAACTTTGAATTAACAAAGAAGCTTACCCTTCCATGGCAATTGTCATAGAAAGCTCAGTAGAACACAAAGAAGGAAACATAGAAAAAATGCAGAAGAAAACTATAAAGAAGAGAGGAAATTTTCCCATGCAAGAAACCCCTTCAACTCCCAAAAACCGCTTTTAACTAACTAACTAACTCTTCAACTACCCTTTAACTTCATAATGATTATATGCTCAAAAGGGTTAAGGAAAATGGGCTTGGACAGAAGAATTAGCCGCCCAAAAAGCCCATGAACCAGGGCCCCATAATCTGGGCTAGAATATACAAGGAAAAATCTAATCAGAATGGTGTAGAGGCAGTAACTTCACATCCACATTTGACACTACAAATGGTCAGATTGGGTTGTGCCATATAGAAAGGAGTTTTAGATCTTTATCTTAGCTTTCCAAGGCTACCAAGATCATCCAATTTGTTAGTCTATAGCTCCAAATTTGGCCTACACAAGATAGCAACCTCATAATGAAAATTAAGTTTGAAAATAAGCAAAGATTAGCAACTAACCCCAATTAAGTTAAATGACCTAAGACTTAACCAATGTGTAAATATTAACCAGAACATGATGTCAAATATGTCTAGTATAAGTCATTATTAAGTGCCTCAAAAATGCTTTATCAATACGTGGGCAAAGAAACTAAAGAAGAAGAATCATGTAAAAGCATGTTAGTTGCTAATGCATATAAAGGTTCCCTCTTAGCCAAGAGGACCCTTACAACCTCTCTAGGACCCTAGGGTAAAAATCACCTCTACTTGTTTATCTACAAGCAACTCCCCTTTTTCACTTAGCCATTGTAGCTTATAAGGCCTTAGGTAAGCAAAGGTGGGTAATGCTAACTTCTCCACAAGCCTTCGGCTAGCTACATTCACACAACTCCCACCATCTATGATCATAGAACACAAGTTACCCAAGACAAGATACCTAGAATGAAAAATATTCTCATTGTGTCTTGGCCTCATCACTAATAAGGCCACCTATTAAGTTTCTTACCATCAACAAGTCCCCCTCATAATGAGATTCTTCATTAGAAGTCTTGACTTCACTAGAGGAAGATTGTTCTCCATGGGAACTCTCACTTTCCACCTCCCCATTATCTCTCAAAACCATGGCTCTCCTATTAGGACATTGTGAGGCTATGTGGCCTTTACCCAAGCACTTGAAACACTTAATAGAACTTTTCCTAGGAGCATTAGGTGTATGGATAATGGCTAGGTCCTTTCGACCTTAAGAAGGTTCACTTCCCTGCTTAGGGCTTTTCTCCCGCCTCACCTTCTCCTTCTCCTTCTCCTTCTCCTTCCCATTCCATCCACTAGATGCCCCATAGGTATTTGATAATTCCTATTTTAGCCCATTAATAAGGTCTTAAGATGGATAGAATAGACTTTAAATGGTAGTTAAGAATCACTTATTAGCTAAGGATCAATTTTCTAAGGTTAAAATAGGTAAAATACAAATCCATGCTAAGTTGTTGATTTTGGCTAATAAAAACAATAGTCTCATTTTGCAGGTCAAACTGGAGTCTTGAACCATCCCAACCGAGACCGAAATCGAATGCATCTCAGCCAACTGAAGTCGAGACCGAACTCGACTCATCCCCACAAGACGAATCTACATGGCCGACTCCGCATGGAGGCTTCACAAACCGACTTCATCCCGGTCGAGTGTAGCTGATTCCAGAGATTGAAGTCATTCTAGAAGAGGTTGGAAACATCCCGGGCCAGATGACGCCGACCTGAGATGAAGTCATCCCAGTAGAAGCCGAAACCATCCCGGTCTGGAGGAAGCCAACTTCAAACCAGATGCCGACTCCACTCCAACCAACTCCCATTTGTCCAAATCTATCCCGACCAACAGAGACCAACTCCACTCCGGCAAGTCCAGCATGTGTCATTTAGGAAAACAGTTAATTAGTTGAGGTTGTTATTTCCATTATGTAGTTAGCTTAGTCTGTTAGATCTATTGCGACAAAACAGTTATTTATGTTATTTTTGTTAGAAAGTTAGTTAGGCTGTACCTATATAAATAGGTGCAGGACCAATGTCTGGGTAGCGGCCGGTTACCAAGAGGGGACTATTAGGGTGCGTTGGCACACTACTTGGTGATTCAACCCCTTAGTACCTAGCCATCATAGATGGAATACTACAACTACTACTGGCGGTCTTCGTGGGAAGCTGAGGCCATCTTTTCCATGAATCCATTACATGTATCGGTACTCTGTTAATTAATGAATGAATCTATTCGTTTTACTTGTATGTTTGTAATTTCTACTATGCATAATTTGTTCTTGCCATGTCACGGTCGTGCATAAGAGGAATAGATCATGCTAGATTAGGGGCTTGTCGGAACCTATCCAAGCAACATTATAGGTAATCATTAGATAATCTACATCAACCAAGTGCGTAATCCCTACCATCTCGAGGCCGTAGTTGTGTAAGCTCTCAGTTGGAAATGGATGAATGTTCGATGGTCGTCGTAGGAAATTGGGTTGGTGAGGAATTGCATGCATACTAGGAATCCGAATCAGAACCATTTCATTGAGTCCTTTATAGTTGGTATAATAACTATATGTCTGTTAATTAGTTCCATTAATAGTTCTGCTAATTGTAGTTATAGTTAATCATAACTTACCTTTACTTTTGTAGCCATTAGTTTACTTTTCTGCAATTTTACTTTTCGTACTTTACTTTACAGCAATTTTACTTTTCGTACTTTACTTTTCTGCAATTTTACTTTTCGTACTTTACTTTTCTGCAATTTTACTTTTCGTACTTTACTTTTCGTACTTTTCTGCAATTTTACTTTTCGTACTTTACTTTGCATATATTTCAGCTTTCTACACTAGAAAATACAAGAACCACGTGTCCTTGAGAAGAATGACCTAGGTTGACCTTGTGCTACTTTAACATAGGAAAATCTAGTATTTTGATAGAAGAAATGACAACCATTCTCTAGACTATCAAATTGGCACCATTGCTAGGGACATTTCTTTTTTTTTTCTTTAGTGTATCGATTCCATTTTTCTTTTTATACTGAGTCTGAATCTGTACTGTTTTTAGTTTGTGTCGCGTCTAAGTTTTCTTTCTTGTTTACCGAATTTATTTTTAAGTTGACGCGTCTGTTTTTTCTTTTTTTTTTCTTTAGTGTATCGAGTTCGTAAGTGTGAGTCTTATCGTGTGTGTGAGTAATTTTTACAAAAAAAAAGAGAGATCAATTGTGTAAAATTTTTCTGCATAAATTTTTCTCTTCTTTTCTATATATGCATTCATTTTTCTTTTCTACATAACTTTGGGTTGCTATATTTTACATTCACTTTTCTACATCATTCGTTTACTATATCAGGCATGCCTCTTTGCTGCATAATTTTTTTTACTAGACTTTGCATCCTGCATTCATATTTTGGCATAATTGTCATTTTTGTATTTTGCATCCAATTTTGCTGCATAATTTTTTTACTGCATCTTAATCATTACGTCATGTTCTACATAATTTTTCTAGTTAAGTAGTGTATTATTTTTGTATTTTTCTGAAATTTGTTTTTTTCCTGTTAGCTGGATCCTTTTGGAAAATTTTCTTTTACATAGGATAATCATTTTTCTCTTTTTTGCATAATTTTTTTTATTTGACGTACCATCTTTGTTGTTATGTTGTTATATATTTCATTTTGTAATAACACATATGCATCCCATCCTGATATCTGGTATTGATTTTAATCCCTCTAATTTTGATTCATCTGTCTTGGTAATTTTTGATATTGGTTATGACCTAGAGGGAATACCCTATACGTGTTATGATGTCCCAATTGGGGTTTTGTGTTATTCCAATTGGGACCAAGCCTGGTCATGTGAACAGTACTACTCTGAACTAACCCATGTCGATAGAAACCGAACCAACAAAGACAAAGATAATTTGCGTGACGCTAGAGGTCCCATGACTAGGCCTAAAACCAAAATAATGAAGCAATCTTTGCAAGGCCTGAGTACCAAAATATGTCACTTTATTACAAGTTGATGAAGATTGGAGCTCATATTGAAGAACACATATAAAGCCCAAAGTCATTGTCATATAATTTGAGTTGAGTAGTTAATTAGGATCCATTTAAATATATTTTCGCATAAATAATTTTTTTTATAGTTGGTAGAAAAAGGGAAAGTTTGATAGCTGGTGGAAAAATAAGAAGGTCATTTATGGTGGAAATAAAATATTAGTGGGGAGTTATAGCAGATGGGATTTTGTGCCAATTAAAATATTAATGGACATTAAATCCATGAGATTTTATGTCAATTAAAATATCAATGGGCATTAAATCCATGAGATTTTATGCATATTAAAATATTAATAGGCATTAATTTCAAGGCTGCCTAGCTAAGCCTATAAATAAACTCTTGTAACCAACTAGTAGGACAGAATTTGGAATTTAATAAAATTTGTTTTTTTTTTTGTGAGAACTTTTCCTTTTTTCTTAGGTTAAAGAATTTTTGTAGTGTTGGTTCTACGAGCAGGTCGAGGTTAAGGTCAAGTTCCCCCTTCACTTATTTTCAAGACGGTCCATTTTAAGATCGTGTCACATGTGTTTCCTGAGTTTTATGATTTTACAGGTAGCACTCGGCGATACCCTATGGGACCGGCTACATCCAGAGTCAAGAAGAAGGCACCAGTGCAAGAATGTGTGATGTGCGATTCTGTAGGACATCCAACCACGGGTTGTCCCATTTTGTATGACATTGAACTGTAACAATACCACGCACCACCCTTCCAACAACACCAACAACAATCGATTCCATAACCTGGTAGTGCATCTTAGCTAGAGGAATTCATGAAGCAGCTGATAAGGAACAACATGAAATTCCAAGAGGACATCCATGCCGCATTATAGGATTTGCAAACATAAGTTGGAAATTTAACCACCATGGCAAATCAACTCCATTCCAAGAGATTTGGATATAGTCCTTCTTAGACCATTTCTAGTCCACCAGAGGGAAATATGAGTGGCAAGGAGCTACAATGACAACAATCCGCTAAGTTGTATTATGAATTCTCTAACATTCTGAATTTGGGATATTTTATTCCTGATTGTAAATACAATTGTAACAATATGTGTTCTAATTGTGCACAAATTAGTAATGCTAGTAATGCTAGTAATGCAGATGTAGGTGCAAGAGTGATAGTTAATTCAGAATTGGTAGCAATATGACCTTTAGTAGTCACAATAGTAGATGCGGTGCCGGAAGTTGCCGACTTTGTAAAGGATGTTTTTGACTCTCTAAGATGACTGAAGTTTCTACATCTGTGGTGGAGGTTTTTGACTCTGTTAAGATGGCTGAAGTTTCCAACTCTCTAGATGATGTTTTTGACTATACTAAGATGATTGAGGCTTTTGTAGTTGTGGCAGATGTTTCTGACTCTATTGAGTTGGTAGAGAGTGTTGATTGCATAGAGACTATTGTTGACCTGGCTGATATGGCTGAAGCTGCCTACTTTGTCATGGATGTTACTAACCTTACCGAGAGGACCGAGGATGGTGATCTTGCTGATATGGTGAAAATTGTTGGCTTTGTGGTTGAGTTATCAGATAGTGTTAAAATTGCCAACTCTGGGATTGACATGTTGGGCAGTACTAATATGGCTGAAATAGCCGACTTTGTGGTCAACATGTATTTTGTTGCTGATACAATTGGAATTGATTTGGATTCTGTGGCTAATAAGTCTAACGTGACTAACGTTTCAAATTCTAGGACCGAGGTTTTGGACCTTGTTAATATTTTTTCAGTTGATAGGCCGGGTATTGTCAACTCTTTTGATATTTCTGACTTTGCTAACATGGTTGATATGGTTAAGTTTTCTTTTCCTTGTTTAGCCAATTGTGACTGCAGGTGTCATGGAGGAACGAAGTGCTCCATCTGTGCAAAAATTCACGTTACTATTGTTGAAGGGCCAGTCGGGTCAGAAGCGACACTAGTGACTAAAGCCAAATCCAACAACAGAAATTCGGATGGAGTCGAGTCCGACTCCAACAATCCGAAGACAGCCGGGTCTGACTCCAAAAACTGGAACAACAAGACCAACTCTAACATCCGGGAGGATGTCGAAGCCGAGTCCAACAATTGGGAAGGAGCCGATTCTAACTCGAACAAACGAGAAGACACCAAGTTCGAATGTGGGAGCTGAAACCGCAAATTGGCCGAGGTCGAGTCGGTTCCCAATTGCCGAGTTTGTCACCAAGCAAAAGCCGAGTCCAGTCCTAGTAACCAAGTTCGCAGTTGGACATAATCGAGTCAACAAGTTGTGGATCAACCTTCTTCGCTTCCCTCACCAACAAAAGAGTTGATACCAGTACCATACAGGGTGAAACGACCACGGGCCTCAATACAATTGCATGCTAAATTGTCTGAACACTGAATTTTCTAGAAATTCTGAATTTAAGATTCCTATTAATTGTGAGTGTTTTCTTTATATAAATATCAGTAATGCTGCAAGTGCAAGTGCAGGAATCATAGGCAATGCTGATTTTGCAGATGGTGTAGTAGTACAATTCCCTTTGACATCCAAGGTATCGCCAGTAGAAGTTTCAATAAGTACAGCCAACCAGCTCTAGGTAGAAG
The DNA here is from genome assembly GCA_025330945.1 of Mucuna pruriens. Classification (NCBI taxonomy): domain Eukaryota; kingdom Viridiplantae; phylum Streptophyta; class Magnoliopsida; order Fabales; family Fabaceae; genus Mucuna; species Mucuna pruriens. The sequence continues at coordinate 139,890 of JAENHJ010000461.1, read as the reverse complement.
AGTTGCTACCAGACCTAAAGAAGCCGAGAAGCTTCCATTGCCACCTAGGCAAGCAATCACCGATCATATTTTTATTGAAGAATCCAGCAGAAGATATCATATTGAAAGTATCAAGGTGGTTATGGAGGAGACTCCCCCAGGGGATTATAAACAAGAGCGGAGCACATATACTGAATACCAGATTTTTCACGTTCTTCCCACTTTGAGGAAGAAGTTTTTTTCTCTTATTTCCCCTTGTCCTGTATGTGCATATATATTTTGCATTGAGGACAATGCTTCATTTAAGTGGGGGTGGGGGGGGGGGGGTTTAGGTGTTTTTCTATTTTTCTTTTCATTTTGGTTCTATTTGTCTGTTTCTTTGTTTTTCTGTTTTTCGATTGTGTCTTTATTTTTCTTTTTTTTATTGTTGAGGAGAAAAACTATTTTGCAAAGTTTAAATGAATTTCTTTAGGATGAATAAAACATGAAGAGGTAGTGCATAATCCTGGATAAGAGGTTATCAACCTGACATGGAACGAAATTTCTGTATTCTTAGGAAATAAGTGACTGAAAAACTAAAGTTGAAATCATTAGTGATAGAGAAAATTAACCGTGTGAAATTTTTTAAGCTTAATATCAAATGGCTTTACATCTTGTCATTCTCTTCTTGCTAGATTAGTCTAGGTTCTCTTTTATACTGCTTGTTTCACATGCATTAATGACATGATCTAGGCCATCTTTTCGTTACAAGCTACTAGCCAAATAGACCTACCCTACAAGTGAAATCCCTTGTTTACCCTCTTTGAGCTTGTATAACCATTTTTTCTTGTGGAAGCTCATTACAAGCCAAAAGCCAAAAAACCATGATCAACCTAAACCATAGGGTTCAGAGGAGCTTTGGAATTGTTTTGGGAATAGGTTCCATATAAGTGTGGGGGTAGTATCTCAAGGTTTTGCGAGTAGTACATTGAAAGAGTGGCTGGTATCACGTAAAAAGTGGTGAAAAAGGGTTGTGATAAAGAAAAGAAAAAGGGTGTACAAAGAATTGAAGGATAAATAAAGGAGGAAGCAGCAAAATCAAAAAGTTGCAAAAAAAAAATGCAATACAAAGCCAATAGAATACAAAAGAAAAAGTGAGAAAAGGAAGCAAAGAATATAAAAGGAAAGGAAGGAGTCTTATGTGAACTATTTTTGTGGGGTTTTGCCTCCATACTTATGGACGTATTCCTCATTGCTCCTCTCTCCCTTTTGGTTATTCAAGCTCACTTCACCTCTAAAATATACTACCTTACCCTAGCCACGTTACAACCCTAATAAAGTCCTAGTGATCATGAATTGCATGTGTTTTTAAAGTCGTAAAATTAGAGGCTAGTCAAAATTTGGTAGGACTAGTTAACATAGGATGTTTGAGTGTAAACACTATCCCTAAACACTTGAGAGAATGAGAGAATATACCTTGACCGAGCTCTATCATTCTTTTTGGTTGCACTTTAAACTTTTTATGGTTGCTAAATCACTTTGGATGTTGGAGAAAGTAATTTTATAGATTGATTGAGTACCTTGACTTTGGGGTGAATGTTTACTTAGTCTGTTTTGTCAACTTAAAGGTTTCATTTAAAAATGCACCTTGTTCTCACAGTCAATTGTTTTTCATTTTTGTTTCCCTTAAAATGATCCATTCTGATTTTGCCCAAGAGTGCAAAAATGTAAGTGTGGGGGTTTGATAATTCCTATTTTAGCCCCCTAATAAAGTCTTAAGATGGGTAGAATAGACTCTAAATGGTAGTTAAGAATCATGTATTAGCTAAGATTCAGTTTTCCAAGGTTAAAATAGGGAAAATACAAATCCATGCTAAGTTGTTGATATTAGCTAACCAAAAGAGTAGTCTCATTATGCAAGTCAAACTAGAGTCTCGAACCATCCCATCCGAGACCGAGACCGAATGCATCTCGACCAACCGAAGGCATCTCGGCCAGCTGAAGCCGAGACCAAATTCGAGTCGTCCCGGCCAAGACGACTCCACATGGTTGACTCCACATGGAGGCTTGGCAAACCAACTCCATCCTAGCCAGGTGTAGTCGATTCCAAACACTAAAGTCATTTTAGAAGAGACCGAAATTGTCCTGTACTAGATGACGCCAACCCGAGATGAATTCATCCCAGTAGAAGCTAGAACCATCCCAAACTGGAGGAAGCCGACTTCAAACCAGATGCTGACTCCAGTCCACCTAACTCCTATTGTTCAAGATTCGTCCTGGCCAGCAAAGACTGACTCCACTTCAACAAGTCTAGAACATGTCATTTAGGAAAACAGTTAATTAGTTGAGGTTGTTATTTCCGTTATGTAATTAGTTGAGTTTGTTAAATCTGTTACGATAAGACAATTATTTCTGTTATTTTCGTTAGAAAGTTAGTTAGGTTGTACCTGTATAAATAGGGAACTTTAGCTAGTTCATTGGTTAGCACGAGCTTGGCCAGCTATGCAAGACATACGCATACATCCATTATCCACTTCACTCATCTTTGTTCCATGGTACTTCATAAAGTGCCTAGTCGGTCGAGTAGGTGTAGGATCAGTGTCTAGGTAGCGGCTGATTGCCAAGAGGGGACTATTAGGGCACGCTGGCATACTACATGGTGATTCAACCCCTTAGTATTTGGCCGTCGTAGGTGGAGCACTGCAGCTACTACTGGTGGTCATCGTGGGAAGCTGAGGCCATCTTTTCCATGAATCCATTACATGTATCGATACTCTGTTAATCAATTAATGAATCTATTCATTTTACTTGTATGTTTGTAATTTCTGCTAAGCATAAACTATTCTTGTTGTATCACGGTCGTGCATAAGAGGAATAGATCACACTTTATTAGGGGTCGGTTGGAACCTATCCAAACAACATTATAGGTAATCATTAGATAATCTACATCAACCAAGTGCATAATCCCTACCACCTCGAGGCTGCGATTGTGTAAGCCCTCAGTTGGAAGTGGACGAATGTTCGGCAGTCATCGTAGGAAATTGGGTTGGTGAGGAATCACATGAATATTAGGAATCTGAATCAGAACCATTTCATTGAGTCCTTTGTAGCCGGTATAATAACTATATGTTTGTTAATTAGTTCCATTAATAGTTCTGTTAATTGTAGTTGTAGTTAATCATAGCTTACCTTTACTTTCGTAGCCATTAGTTTACTTTCCTACAATTTTACTTTCTGTACTTTACTTTACAGCAAAATCCCCCTATTTACCTTTAATTGCCGAATCCACACTCTATAGTCCCTACTTTGCATATATTTCAGTCTTTTACACTAGAAAATACAAGAACCACGTGTCCTTGAGAAGAATGACCTAGGTTGACCCTGTGCTACTATAACATAGGAAAATTTATTATTTTGATAGAAGAAATGATGACTAAATCCTTACCTATCGGCCTTCCTAGATGCATCTCAACCTTAATGGCTTGATGAACCAACTCTCCCAAAGTGCCATAGTGTTGTAGCTCCATAACTTCTTGAATTTCCTTATTCAAACCGTGGAGAAAACGGTCCATAGTGGCCTCACCAGTCTCCCTAATTTGGGCCTTCATCAAGTTCATGTCCATCTCTTTGTGGTATTCTTCCACACTCTTTGTACCTTGGTAAAGCCTTTGTAATTTATTATGCAAGTTCCTCATATACGAAGGTGGAACAAATGTTTTCCTCATAATTCTTTTCAAATATACACAATTCTCACAAGGATCTATCACATCTATCCTTATTTCCTCCAACATTTGTGTCCACCAAACAAAGGGATAGTCACCAAATACAAGAGTGACAATCCTTACCATCTTTCAACCACAGAGGCTAAAACAGCCCACAATTTTCTCAACCTTGAGCTCCCAATCCACATAGATTTTGAGCTTGCAATTTCCCAAGAATGGAGGAATTTTGTATTTTCTCATATCTAGCTTCTCCTCCGTTTGTTCCTCTCCTCTTCTCCAATGGCTTACTTTCCTTTCCTCCCTCCTATTTCTCTCCATCCTTCCCTGTCTCTCATACCTCTCTCCCAATGAGAACCTTGAACTCCTACTTACTTCACTATAATTTCCCTCTTCAAAGCTCTCTTCACTTTCATGGTTAGAAGCCAGCTTAGGCCTCTCTTCTTTGCCCTTACTTAGAGCTTCTACTTTGACATTGACACTTTGAGTGTTTTTTCGAACTATATCAAGCCTCTTCCCTACTTGATCTAGACCTTTTCCTACTAGATCTAGCTTCTCTCTAAACTCTTTCACAGTCTCCATAATATACCTAGACTTTGGGAAAAGGTTTCCCCATTCATGGCTCATCTCTCCCATCTTCTTTTCCCAAGATCTCACTCCCCAAGCACCTCCTAATCCTGCATTACCAAAAAGTAATTCCTAACAAAAAGGCCACCCTTTCTCTAAGTGTTTCCATTCTTCACTAGTGTTTCACACTTTAGTGTCTTTTTCTCTAAGGTGCTTTCTAGCCTTTTACCACTCAACTCGCACTATAACTTGAACAAGAAAACAATATCTTTAATCAAACAACCAGCTGCAAGTGAAAGCCAAGCAAATCTCAACACGCTCTTAAGAATTTAAAGGAAGGAAAACTTAAAGACAAAACTATGGAAGCCAAAGAAATTGACAAGCAAGAAGAACTAAAGAAAATGAAGTTAAACTCAAAAGGAATTTATAAAGACATGTAAGTAATGTCAAGATGACTACACACAAATATTAAATGTAGGGGAATTAATTGCAGACCTGAATGTTCATGGCATTAACAATGCACCACAATTAATGCACAAAAAATAGTACATTAGTTTCCTACAATTTAGGTGTAACTTGTATTGCCTTTGGACCTTCAAATAGTTCTTTCTTTTTCTATTTTTCTTTTGTTTTTGTGTGGATATCCTCTATTTTCACTGTAATATTTCATCCACTTGAATGCCCTTTTTATTTTTCACTTGAACTCTTTTCACTCAAACTTTTGCTCCACAATTTTTTTGTCAACTTCAACACAATTTCTCCACACAAATCATCAAACACAAGGTTCACTTCACAATAGTATAGAATAACATCTACTCCTTAGTAAATGATGCAAACAAAACCAAATCCAAGGTTCAAAGCAAGGGCGAAAAGCAAATACACTCAAACAACGCACAAATTCAACTAGAATGCATCATATCACTTGTAAATAAAAAAAATCCCCAAATTTTTGTATAAGTACCCTAAAAATTGAAAACACAAGCTAGATAAGGAATAGTGGAAATCTGAACCATTAACATGAAGAGGAATGTTAGGTGATCAAAGCCTAACAAGAAGAAAGCAAAACAATAAAGTTTAGACCTAGAAATGGAAGATTTACTTACTTCTTAGTGGTTTGCCCAAAACCACTTGGAATCCATTGAAATGCTTTAATTATTACTTGAATCCAGACACTAGGTGAAGATTGAAAGCTCTGATTAGCACTTGATGCACCCTTGGATCCACAATTAAGACCTAGCTTCAAGTAAAACCTAGGTTAGCCATGAAATGGTAATCGAGAAAGGGAGAAGAAAACGAGAAAATAGGGTAGGAAGAGGTAAAGCTCTCCACTATTTCATGGATGAATTAAATAAGAGAAGTCAGATTCGCCACAAGCATCAATGGATGCTTGATAAGAATGGGTTTCTTGCTTAAGACTAGAGTAAAGAGGAAGCTCTCAAAAAGTGTAATGCACATTCATTAACAATGTAAAAAGTGATTAAGGTAATTACAAAAGGGCTTATATACCCTTCTTCAAATCCAAATTAAGGACTCCTAATCCTATTTAGGGTCACTTAATTGAAGCCCAAGGAAAAGCCAATCCAAAACACAAAGCCAGCTAGCTTTTGGACTAGCAACAGATTAGCGATACTGAGGAAAATGCCACCGAAGTGGGCTTTGGCCCAAGGCTATGCTATCCTACATGAAAGATATCTAAAGTACTATGAAAATATAGGAAAATAAGTGCCCTTCCAATTTTATACATTGCGCTCATGCAGTTGGACAAGTGGTATAAAACTAGGCCTTCTTTGGCCTCCTTTGGATTCTCTTGAGCCTTCCCTTAGTCATGGGTCCTTCAAGTACAGGGATAGCTTCGTCATTCATGCCTTCTTGAGTGACTTGAGTGTGGCTTCCAATATATGCATCAAGTTTAAAATAAAAAAGGTATTAACATTGTCTCTATCTGAAGTTATCATGAGAGAGAATTTGAAAATGAAAACTTTCAATAATTTTGTGAAGAACAAGGAATTCTTCATAATTTTTTTGTCCAAGAACACCTTAATAGAATAGTGTTGTGGAAAGGGAAAACATGTCTCTTCAAGAGATGGTTAGAACCATGTTGAATGGTTTTAACTCTCCCAAGTTCTTTTGGTCAGAAGTTCTTAAAAGAGTCTATTATTTGCAAAACATAATATGTATTAGACCGATTTTGAAAAAGACTCCCTATGAATTGTCGAGATACTCAACCGCATCCAAAGCAAACAAAGTATATAACTCTAGAACTTTGACCATTGAAGAATCCACCAACATGAAATTTAATGATTGTAAGTCTGATAAATAATTATCAAAGCTAAATGATTTTTTTACATATTTAAATCCTGAAGATCAACAAATTTCGTCCAAAGAACCTGATTTATACAATGAACCAAAAGAAGACAAAGTTGAGACTTCTTTAAGGAACTAGTAGACGAATACTTATCATTCAAAGCAGCAGATGCTTGGAAACATTCAAGAAAAAGTTAGAACTAGATCTACATTCAAAGATCAAGCTCTAGTTGCTATACTCTCTGAAGTTGAGCCTAAGAATATAGAGGATGCTCTTGTGGATGAAGGTTGGATCAAGGCCATGCAAGAAGAACTAGATCAGTTCCAGAAGAATGATGTGTGGAAATTGGTCTCTCCACCAAAGGATAAATTATTATCAATACAAAATGGATATTCAAGAACAAACTAGATCAAAATGTTAAGGTTGTGCGAAACAAGACCAGGTTAGTAACACAAGGCTATTCTCAGTAGGAGGGAATAAACTTCACTAAAACTTTTTCTCCAATAGCTAGGTTAGAAGCCATACACATTTTGCTATCCTTTACAACTCATTATCATATGAGATTACATCAAATGGACGTCAAATGTGCATTTCTTAATGACATAATAAATGAAGAAATTTATGTGAAACAACCACTTGGTTTTGAGGGTGATGTTTTTACTAATCATGCTTTTAAATTGAAAAAGGCTCTCTATGGATTCAAGCAAGCACTTCGTGCTTGGTATAAGAAACTAAGTTCATTTTTTATGTCAAATAGTTTTCAAAGAGGGCAAGTATACACTACTCTATTTTGAAAAAACTATCATTCATATTTTATTATTATGCAAATATATATGGATGACATCATTTTTTGAGCTACTAATTAAACTCTTTGTAAAGAATTCTCTAAGCTAATGAAGATAGAGTTTGAAATGAGCATGATGGGACAATTGAAGTTCTTCCTAGGACTTCAAATTAAGCAAGCAGAAGATGGAATTTACATCCATCAAACAAACTATCTCAACGAGTTACTCAAGAAATTTAATCTTGAATATTGCAAAAGTATGTCAACTCCCATGCACCCAACATCCATCTTAAGTCAAGATGAGTCAAATAAAAAGGTAGACCAAAGTTCATACAAAGGTATGATTGGCTCTCTACTTTATTTAACTACACCTAGACCTAATATAATGTTCAATGTGTGCTTATGTGCATGGTTTCAAGCTAATCCTAAAGAATCACACCTCACTACAGACAGACGTATTTTCAGATCTTAAAGGTACTACTAATTTTTTTGTGGTATGATAAATATGATTAGTACAAGTTGAAAGGCTATAGTGATGTTGATTTTGCTAGATATAGAATAAAAAGAAAAAGCACCAATGGAGGATGTTAATTCATTGGAGCTAATCTAGTATCTTGGACTAGCAAAAGACAAGGTACTATAGCCCTTTCCACAGTAGAAGTAGAGTACATATCAATTGCATAATGTTTCTCTCAGCTTTTGTGGATCAAACACCAACTTGAAGACTATAAAATATTTGAGAGTAACATCCTTCTACTTTATGATAAAACTATTTCTATTAATTTGTCTAAAAATCCCATCTTTCATTCTAAAGCTAAACATATATAAATTAAGCATCACTTCATTAGAGACTATGTTCAGAAAGGGACTTTAGATTTGAAATTCATCAACACTAATAGGCAGTTTGATGCATATACGGAAGGGGAAACCTCTGCACTTAAAGGACCTATCACTAAAGGAAGGCTTAAGATGATCTAAGAGTGCACCATAATTTGGCCACCCTCAAGAACCAAGAAGAAGACAAAGAGGGTCATACTTTGTAACATTTGTCCAACTGCCTTTTAGGCAATGTATAGAGCTAAAAACACTTTGTTTACTTTGTACTTTTCTTTTATTTTCACTATATTCAATATAAAATAAGGTAGCTTTGAGCCAATGTCCTTTTCGGATGCCAAAATCAACCTACCCAATTCGTCTCCAATTTGGTCGCTAAAATGACCAATTTTTCGGTTGTTAAGACTGGCAAGGATGACTTGCATTTTAGGCCTTGTTACTTAGGCCTTTTTGTGGGGCCTTAAGCATGATTAGTGGAGCTTAATCCAACCATTAATCAAGGCTATAAAAGGACCATTTACTTATGCTCAAGAAATTTTTGTCATTTTTCACTTATGAAATACAACATGCTCTACACTTGTGAGAGCTTTCTCTGTATTCTTGGATTGACCAAGAAACCTCTATTCTCATCAAGCATCCATGGTACTCGTGGCAAATCTCATTGCTCTTATCTAGTTTCTCTTTTAATTAGTAGTGAGAATCCATTCCTTTCCTCTCCATCTTTTTCCTTTCTTTAGTTTTTGCAGTTCTTGAATCTTCTTGGGTTCTTGGAATTTCTTGCATGCTAGGCTTGATTCATGATCCAGGGGCGTATCACAATTAGCTGATATATTTACAAAAGCCCTTCCTAAAGATAAGTAATTTCATATCAAGAATTTTCTTGGTATAACATTCATTATGAAATGAAGTTTAAAGTCAATAAAGCTTAGGCATCCACTAGGTCTGTATCCATAGTCCATACCATACTTGCATAATAAGTAACTTTCTCTTCTACTTGCTAAGTCATTTGTTTCTAACTCTCTATTTTGTAAAACGTTTTTGACCATTGTAAAAACCCTATAACAATGTTTTTCACCATTCAATGATTTTTATTATTGTTAGATATAAAAAGGTTTCTCAAAATCAATTTTTCTTACAAAGCTATTGCAAAATATTGCTTTTTTCTTGATTTATTTATCTTTCTCTATGAACCCTACCTTTAACCATCACAAATGGCTCAAAATGCTAATCCCCATAACCTTGACCTCTTGTCCACCTCTGTGGAAGATAGAACCACAAACCCTAATGACATGATAGTCTAAATAGAATACTTTTTCGACATTCCAATCCTTGTAGCAACGGGGATTGAACTCACATCTAAGTTAACCTCTTGCAGGAATCTCCCCTTCTTTAGCCATGAACAAGCTATGTTCAATGTTGATTAAGGAGTTTTGTACAAATTGCAAATTCACAAAAACTACCTTCTTTGCAAAAATTTTGGGCATTGAAGTTAGGATTGACATTCTTGCCATTGCCACTACAACATGATGTGAATGAGTTGGAAAGGTGTATAAGATCAGTTGGGAGAGTGCCTGCGGTGGCATGCCTGTTGTAGAAGACACCTTGTTAAGACTAGATATTGAAGGTCCTTATGCCCTAAACAAGATGCATGAGAAAGCACGCATCTTTCAACAGATGCTCAATAAAGGAATCCTTCATAAGGCTAGCTTGAAGGATCACCTATCAAACATCCATTTGTTTGCTTTGTTCCACATGGTGACAAGATAGAAATTCAACCTCCCAAGTCTGCTCTTTGCACACTTAAGGATGAATTTGAAAGTCAAAGGAGTCAAGAAGAACCATATGACTCATTCAACCCTAATCACCAAGATTTTCTCATATTAGAAAGTAATGGATGCCTTTTATGCCTTGCCCACAACTAAGCAAGCAAAGTATGGTCACTCCTTCAGTCAATAGAGGTTTGGGAGAAATAATATTATTGCCATGAAGTTGAACACATTGAAGCTTGCAGCACCACTTGCTGGTGTCAAGCAAACAAAAGTTAAGTTGCCTACAGTGTCCAAAAAGCCAACGTGGAAATGCTTGGCTCCATCCACCAAGACTACTAGAGCCTTTATGAAGAAGAGGAAAATGATTTTACCTACATCAAATAATGGTGAAGAGGTAGTTGCTGAAATTGGACCACCTCCAATGGTTGAAGAAGAAGATGATGATGATGTTCCTTTGGTCTCAAGGATCAAAAGGAAAGCACCAACTAAGGAACCACATGGTGTAGAGCCCTCCAACCCCATAGTTTTGACAACATTCCCAAAAGGTAAACCTTCAAATCTATACCTCATCATCTCTATCCAAACCCTTCTCACCTATACCATCTTCTCTTATCCAACCTTAACAAAATCCAAATCCTTAACCAATCACCATTCAAGACACCCCCTCTTAAACATAACAAACCTCATTAGGAAAACAAATACCAAAAAATCCAAACACTTCACCATTACACTTTAACCCTCCTTCATCAATACAACCAATCGTCCAAACGACTTTGGACACCATAGAAAACCAAGCTGACCCTACCTCTCAATTAAGAAAAGAATGGCTTGTTCTTTTCTTACAACAACCAGAATCGGAAACATTTCCACCTAGACCAGAATACCCTATACCCACACATACATATGAACCTATTCCTCCACCTTCTTACCCATACTTAACTACATACTCACCGCCACAACCTACTCCTCTACCCCCTAGCCAAATCTCAAACCATCTTGGCCCTCTTTATGTAGCTTTACCAATTAGCCACACACAAAGAAGTACTTACTCGAACCTCATCAAATATCCCTCCATTAATAATGCATATATTGGATGCCACACTCAAGAAGCTCAAAAGGGCGTGAATGAAGAAGTTATCCCTGCACTTGAAGGCCCCATGACTATGGGAAGGCTCAAGAGAATCCAAGAGGAAGTGCAACATGATTTGGCCACACTCAAGGGCCAAGAGGAGGTTCAAGAAGGACAAGTTTTGTACCATTTGTCCAACTACAATTTGGGCAATGCATAGAGCTGGACAGACACTATTTTCCTTGTATTTTCATAGCATTCTAGATATCTTTCATGTAGGATAGCATAGCCTTAAGCCAAAGCTCATTTTGGTGGCTTTTTCCTTGCTAGTACCATTTTCTGGAAATTCGTTGCTAACTCGGTTGCTAAGGCAAGCCAATTCCCTTGCTCACTCGGTTGCTAGTTCGAAAGGTGTAGTTAGCTTGTGTTTTGGGCCATTTGGCTTGGTCCTTTGGTGGTTTACCTTAATTAGGATTAAATGACCTTAATAGGTACTTAGTCAAGGGTATATAAGCCCTTCTTGTAATTAGGATAATCACTTTTTGAATGAATTTGAATGTACATTGCACTTTTGTGAGAGCTTCCTCTCTACTCTTGTCTTGAGCAAGAAACTCCATTCTTATAAGGATTCTATGTTGCCTGTGACAAATCTCACTTCTCTTATATAATTCTCCACGAATTAGTGGTGAGCTTCATCTTCTTTCTTCCCCATTTTCATGTTTCCTTCTTCTTCCTTTTTGATTCCTAATTTTGTTACTAATGATGGTCCTTACTTGAAGCTAAGTATTGATTGTGGATCCAAGGGTGCATCAATTAGTGTCAATCATCCTGGAGTTCAGCAACATCATATTCCTATTAAGGAAGTATGAGAGGAATTAAGTAGAAGCAAGATACTATAGTCCATCCATATTCAAATCTTTCCTAAAGATTTGAAGTTCACTCATTTGGATGCCCTCACTCCTAGTTTCTCTACAAACATGGAAGATCACCTTATGTGCAAGCTCATTGAAGGAAGTTCTGAGCTAAGAAGACAATAATTCATGCCTCTCTCATTGTTTATACAACCTTCCACCAAGGTCCTTATTCAACCTAATAAGATTTGTCGTAGGCTTCTAATGATTAACAAAAACAAGTACAAGGAGCTGCAAGTTGGATGTCTAGTTGCCTCTAAGCCATGCAACTAAGAATTGTCCATTAGAAGTTGTTTAGTAGGTACTCGTTTGTACCTACATGAGAAGATGCTGACAAGCTCTTTAGACAAGGATGAAGCATGTCAACTATGGAGACAAAATCTTTGGATCCATAGTCACCAAGATTCAAGCAATCATCTCTCTCACCAAGAGAAGTTAAACATTCCCACTACATCTAATGGCACTTCTCACTTGTTGAAGGAGCTTAAAAAATTTCACTTCGATAATTAGTTAGTTATTCCTATCAAGGATCACTCAATTGAAGATTCAAGGCTTCTCAGTGTTGTAGAGACAACCACTTCACAATTGTAACCTCTTTTGGCCTCAATTTCCTTAACTTTCACTCTTTTCATCCATGGAAGAAAATTTTCCAAACATGCTTGGATACTCCTCCCTTGTCAATTTTCCCTCCATCTCATGCTAAAACTTCTACCTCACAACCCTTACAAACCACCTTCTTCACCTTTTACCTCACCTACCTCACCCAAAAACCATGAACCCCTAGTTTCCTATGCCCTTATCCTATATAACCCACCAAACCCTCCACTATCACCTTATCCAGCCCAACAAGTTTTTATGGCTAGCAAGGCTTACATTGATCAATGCTTTGATCAACTGTAGTCCAAATTGCTAAACATGTTTTTGAATAGTCTTAACCAATAACCGCCTCCACCTCCTCCAAAACCTTAAAATCTCTTCTCTTTTATTCTTTTTTTTAATTTTCTTTTCTATTTTGACTATGATGTCTTTTCTTCCTTACCTTTTTATATGATAACAAATAAGAGATAGAAAATGTAAAGGAGAAAGATTATGTTAGTTAAAACACATATGCTCTACATTTTTATACATATCATATGAAGCTATGATTCTTTTATATGTTCTAATCCCATACATTTTTATACATATCTTACTATAATATGATGCTTTGATTCTTTTATATGTTCTGATCCTATATATGCTCTGATCTCATATGCTCTATGTAACATCCCAGTTTTTATTTTATTTTATTATTGGTGGTAAATATTGTATTTTATTAATTATTATTAATAAGTGGTTTAATTCTTTTATAATTAAATAAATAATATTTTGGGAGAAATATAGGTTGAGTTTTAAATTTGATTTTTATTAATTAAATTAAAAAATAGACTATTTACAAATAGTAAAAGCTTAATTACCACATCTAACAACATAAACTTATGTCTTGTCTCTTTCTCTAATATAAGGAGTTGGATATCGAGTAAAGAAAAGAAAAGAGAGTCTCCAAATGAGTTGTGAGTGATGCAAAGCATCGAACCTAGATAGTTTAAATCTTTCTCATCTCATAAAGCTTCTACATGGGTTGTGGGACCATTTGTTTGGGTTTCACATGGGCTGTCAATGGGAGCTGCAAGTCCTATTTTTGGAACCTATTTTAGGGCTACACAAAGAAGCAACCAAAGGAACTAAAAAAGACTTATACTGTTGAGTTAGTTTTTCTAAACATGTGATTTCAACAAATAATAATGACCTTGAGGATAGGAGGAGAACCACTATAGGAAACCACCAAGGAATAAGACGAAAGACCATGACGAGCGGGAATCCCACATAGGAGTCGACATATTAAGGAAGGAGTGAGAAATCTCGCTTAAGGTATGGGTATAATTGCATTTGGAGAGGTCATCCCTAGGACCCCGAAGTGTGAAGGGATCGTCCCTAAGACCCCAAAGTATGTATATTCTTCTAGCTAGGGTGAATTGATTCCTTATAACCAGGGGGTTGAGGGTTTCCCTAAACCCGAAAGTGTTTATTCTTGGTATTCTTTGAAGAAAACTATGCTCCCTAATTAATTGAGTCTTTTTTATGTAATTAGTTATGTGAGTGCAATTATTTGTATGTTTTTAAAATGTAGAAAAACCATATGTTTGAAACCATGAACGAGAATCCATCGAGTATAGTCATGAAGAACCTATGCATAGTTGTGTAAAACCTGTGTACACCCGTGCAAACTACACGTCCTGCGCAAGTACTATGCACACCTGTGCTACCGTATTTACACTATAGGAATATGTGATGTTTGATTGTATTTGTTATTTTTGTTAATCCATGCGTTTTGATGAATTATACTATGATGATATCACCTATTGCATTGAGAATGATGATATGAAATGTTGTATTGAGAATGATGATATGACTTGTTGCATTGAGAATTATGATATAACATGTTATATTGAGAATGATGATATAACCTTGTGAATTGAGATGATGATATGACATGTAAAATGGCAAAAGGAAAATTAGAAGGATGCCGTAGTTCATGATGAATGAGAAAGACCCCGATGGACATTTATCTTGTGGCTACATAAGCTTGGGAAGGACCAGAAGGTTACTCATGTTGTGAGATTATGATAAGTCATGGACGAGGTACTTAAAAAGGGGTCCTCACTAGCCCTAGTGGAGAGAGGAGAAAATAAATAACTAATTGAACTTAACCATTATGCATCATTTAAAGAAACTGGTGTTGAAGGAATGTAGACGCAAACCAAATTGGTAAGGACAGCATACCTCCCAAGGCTACTCGGTACATATGTTGTCCCAAGTGGTCGTTGTGACACCCTCTACCCAATACATAATAATATTACAAAAATAACAATTAGTAGTAATAATGGGTTCACAAATTTCATATTTCAAAATTCATCATTAGTACGAAATTCAAAATAACATAAAAGCACATGCTTTTAATGGAATTCTAAAGTCCAAGTTCTAGAATTCAAACCCTAATGGTACTCTGATAATTCATATTTTAGACACCCAATAAGGTCTTAAGATGGCTATAGTAGACTTTATTTTCTAGTTAAGAATCACGTATTCGCTAAAATTTCAATTTTCGGGCTAAAAACAGGGAAAATACAAATTTATGCTAATTTAAGGATTTTAACTAACAAAAAGAGTAAACTCATTTTGCAGGTCGAATCTGGAGTCCCGAACCATCCCAACCGAGACCGAGTTTGAGTCCTCTTGGCCATCCTAGTCGAGACTGAAGGCGTCCCGACCAACTAGAGGCTTCCCCACTAGATGAAGTCGTCCCGACCAAGACGAGTTCCTCTTTTAGCCAACTTCGTCTCCAGTAGCTGACTCTGATCCCATGTGCCGATTCTGTCTTCGCATGCCGACTCCGTCTCCAATAATCAAGTCAATATCCGGACTCCGACTCCTGTAGCTAACTCCAAAGATTAAAGTCATCCCAACTAAGGCCGAAAGCGTCCCAACCAGATGAAGCCGACTTGTATGGCCGACTCCGCATGGAGGTTTCGCATGATGACTCCAGCTAGCTAACTCTGTCTCCGCGTGTCGACTCCATCTCTGCATGTCGACTCTGTCTATGCTTGTTGAGTTCGTCCTATCTATCCAGATTCATCCTGGTATCAAGATCAACTCTACTTCAGCAATTTGGCACGTGTTCATTTAGGAAATAGTTAGTTAGATGAGTTTGTTATTTCTGTTATTTTGGCTAGTTAGTTATTTCTGTTAGTTAGTTAGTGTAAACAATTAGTTAGTTAATCACAACGTGTATATAAGGAGAGTAGTAGCTCGTCGTTGCAATTAGACATTCGCAATCCTTTCTAATCAGATTCGATACATACATTCACATATCCATTACTTCCATGTTCCATGATCAGCACTCCATGGTGCTTTAGTAAGGCATCCAATCGATCGAGTGGGCGCAGGACCAGGGTCTGTATAGCGGCCAATTGCTAGAGAGGACTGCACAAGTATCTGGCACACTCTGGTGGACTGACACCTTTGTACCTGGGCACCTTGTTGGAACATTGCAGCTCTACCACGATGATCGTTGTGGGAGGCTGAGTTCTCAATCCATGAATCCATACAGTTCATGTATGGCTACAATGGTCAATCAATGAATGGGTTTGAGTTTCTCTACTTCTATGTTTGTAATTCTTGTTAATTGCTCTATTCTTGCTTGTGTCACGATCGTGCATGGTAGGAATAGATTATGCTAGGTTAGGGGCTGATCGGAACCAATCTATACAACCCTATAGGTAATCAATAAAATACCTACATCAACCACAGGCGTAATCCCTACTAATTCGAGGCAGCAATTGTGTAAGCCCTCAGTCGACAATGGTAATATAAGTATATGTTCCGAGTAATTGTAGTTTGCTTTTACTTTCATAGCTAGCTATTTACTTTCTGCCTTTATTTTACAATGCTAAAACCCCCCTATTTTACTTGAGCTTTCCGAGTCCACATTTTGCACTCTCTGTTTTGCATATTTTCTACCTTTTACACTAGGTATCACTAGAATCACATGTCCTTGAGAGATTCGACCTAGGTTGCCCTATGCTACCCAAAACATAGGAAATCTAGTTATTTTGATAGTCGAAATAACAACTAAATTCAAACCTATCAAATTGGTGTCGTTGTCTGAGTATTTTGCCGAACCTGAGTTTGCCAAGTTCCCAAGTCTATTTTGGTATACTGAATCCGCATTTAAGCTTTTTTTTCCGCATGTTGAGTCTATGTTTTTAAGTTACTCGAGTTTATTGAGTAAATTTTGAGTCTTTGTTTGTTTTTAGTTTTTCGAGTCGAGTCTATTGAGTCAAGTCTAAGTCTAAGTTTTTGCATGCATGCTGAGTCTATTTTTGCTTATTAACTATCGAGTCTATTTTATTTACTAACTGTCGAGTTTGTTTTTGTTTATTAGTTGTTGAGTTTGTTTTGTTTACTAACTGACAAGTCTATTTTTGCTTATTAACTGCCGAGTCTATTTTTGTTTACTAAATACTGAGTTTATTTTTTTACTGAGTCTGTTTTTAGTTTGCCACGACTATGTTTTTTAGTGTATCAAGTCTTTGTTTGTATTTGTGAAGAGTCTATAGGTACCGAGTCTGTGTGAGTGAGTCTATTGTGTGCATCTATACAGGGATTGACTCTGTAAAGAGTAGCTGCGTGAGTAATTTTTTTTAGAAAAAAAAAGAAAGCCAATTGGTGCATAATTTTTTTCTTTTTTGCATAATTCATTTACTGTATTTTGCATTCATTTCTTCTGCATAATTTGTTTACTGTATTCTGCATTAATTTTTTCTGCATAATTCGTTTATTGTATCTTGCATTCATTTTTCTGCATAATTTTTTTACTTTATCTTGCATTCATTTTTTCTGCATAATTTTTTTACTGCATCTTAATCATTACATTATTTTTCTGCATGATTTTTTTCTGTTAAGTAGTGCATGATTTTCTTATTTTTTCTGATATCTAGATTATTTCATTATTTTCAATTTTTTTCTGTTACATAGGATAATCCATTTGTTGTTTCTGTTGTTTTTGTATTTGATTCTGTTAATAACACAGGTGCATTTCATCCTGATACTAGTACTGATTAATTCCTCTAATCTTGGCCATCTTGATACTAGTACCAATTTTAATTCTTTTGATCTTGGTAATTCTTATACTGGTTTTAACCTTGAGGGAATAGGATACACATGCTATGATATACCAACCGTGGTGTCCTCGATATTCTGATTGGGAACAAGCCTGGTCATGGCAACATTATCAGTTTAGACTAACCCATGTGTTGCCTGAGTTTTATGATTTTGTAGGTAAGACTCAACAATGCTTTAGGGGACCTACTGCACCCAGAGTAAGGAAGGAGGCAGCTGCTACTGGTAGATTATTTCATTATTTTCGGTTAATTATTTTTCTCTTACATAGGATAATCCATTTTTTTCTTTTCTGCATAATTTTTTTCAATTGTAGTGACACTTTGTTGTTTTTGTTGTTTTTGTTGTTTTTGTATTTGATTCTGTTAATAACACAGGTGCATTTCATCCTAATACTAGTACCGATTTTAATTCCTCTAATCTTGGCCATCTTGGTACTAGTACCAATTTTAATTCTTTTGATCTTGGTAATTCTTATACTGGTTCTGACCTTGAGGGAATGGGATACACATGCTATGATGTGCCAACCATGGTGTCCCCGATATTCTGACTACGAACAAGCTTGGTCATGGCAACATTATCAGTTTGGACTAACCCATGTGTTGCCTGAGTTTTATGATTTTGCAGGTAACACTCAACAATGCTTTAGGGGACCTATTGCACCGAGAGTAACGAAGGAGGCAACTGTTACTGGCAATTAGATATTGGAAGATAGCCTAGAGAAATTGACATCTCTTGTTAGACTGCGAGCTGCTGGACAACACCAGAATAGGCCACCAGTACAAGAATGTGGCATGTGTGGTTCTATAGGAAATCCAACCAATGCTTGTCCCATTTTGTACGAAATTGAACCGTGGTGATACCAAGCACCATCTTTCCGACAATTGCAACAACAACCGGTTCAGCAACTTGATAGTTCATCTTCGCTGGAAGAGTTGATGAAGTAGTTGACAACAAACAAAATGAAATTCCAAGAGGATATATATGCCACACTATAGGATTTGAAAACACAAATTAGAGAATTAACCACCACAGCAAATCAGCTATATTCCAAGAGATTTGGACATAGTCCTTCGCAGACCATCCCCAGTCCACAAGACGGACATATGAGTGACATAACCGTGAGGAGTAGCAAGGAACTACCATAACAACTTTCAATTAATTTGCATTTTGAATTTTCTGAAATTCCGGATTCGCAGAATTCTGTTACTGATTGTAACTACACATGTTCTAATTTAACTAAGTGTTCTAATTGTGTAGAAATTAGTAATTATATTAATGCAGATGCAGATGCAAGAGTTATAGCTAATTCTGAAGAGGTAGCAATACAACCTCCGTGGTCGTCCATGGTACAGCCAGTGAAACCTTCAATAGTCATAACTACTATGCCAGACTTTGCCGACTCTATAGATGATGCTTTTGACTCTATAGATGATTTTTTGACTCTATTGAGATGGCTGAAGTTTCTACCTCTGTAGTGGATGTTACTGACTCTACTGAGATGGCTAAAATTACCGACTCTATAGATGATGTTTTTGACTCTACTAAGATGACTGAAGTTTCTACCTCTATAATGGATGTTGCTGACTCTACTAAGATGGATAAAGTTGTTGACTCTATAGGTGATGTTTTTGACTCTGCTGAGATGACTGAAGTTTTTACCTCTATAGTGGATGTTTATGACTCTACTGAGATGGCGGAGATTGCCAATTGTGTAGATACTGTATCTGACCTAGCTGATATGGTTAAGGTTGCCAACTCGATGATTGATATTGCTGATCTTACCGATATGACCGAGGGTGTTGATTCTGTGTTTGATATTTTGACCAATATGGTTGAGATTGTTGATTTCATATGTGCTGATGCTGACCTTACTGATAGGGTCGCGGGTATCGATTCTCTTGTTGGTATGTCGAACAATGTTTTTAATATGGCTAAAATTGTCGATTCTCTTGTTGATATGTCGAACGGTATGACTATGGCTAAAATTGTTGACTCTGTGAGTGATATGTCGGGTCGTGTTAATATGGCTAAGATTTTCGACTCTATAGTTGAGGTTTTGGATCTTGCTGATATGATTAAAGTTTCCGACTCTATGATCAATAATTCTAATTTTGCTGATACAATTGAAATTTTGGATTCTATGGCTAACGGGTCCAACTTGGCTAAAGTTTCAGATTTTGGGACTAAAGTTTCGGACCCTGTTAATATTTTTTCGGCTGATGTGCCGGATCTTCCTGACTCTTTTTATATTTCTAACCTTGCTAACAAAGTTGATATGGCTAATTTTTCTTTTCCTTGTTTAGCCGACTATGAACGCAAGTTTGATGGAGACACAGATTGTACCATTTATGCAGAAATTCGCATTGCTATTACTGAAGAGCTAGTAGGGGCAAAAGCGGGAATAGTGACGAGAGCCGAGTTTGACTCCAAACATAAGCAAGGAGCTGATTCTAACTCTAGAAATCGAAAGAGAGTAGAGTTCGACTCCAAAAATCAGAATGGAGCCGAGTTCGACTCTAGAAATTGGAAGAGAACAGAGTTTGACTCTAGAAAACAGAATAAAGATGAGTCCAACTCCAACAATCAGGAAGACACCAAGTCCGCCTTCGGGAGTCGAAATTGCAAACAAGCAGAGGCCGAGTCTGTTGCCGATAGTCGAGTCTGCCACCAAACAAAAGTTGAGTCTGGTCTTGATAACCAAGGTCATAACCAAACAAAAGTCGAGACTATGCCCGGTAACCAACTCTACAGTCAAAAAAATGAGATGATACTCAAACAACCAACTTTATACTCAGACAATCGAACCCAATCCTGGCAGCCGAGTCAGAAAGCAACAGATAAACCTTCTTCACTTCCTTCACTAGTAGCCAAGTATATACTAGTGCCATCCATGGTGCAACCGTTACAAGCCTCAGTAAAATTGCATTCTGAATTGTCTAAAAACTCTGAATTTTCTGGAAATTTTGATTTTAAGAATTATGTTAATTGTGTGTATTTTCTTTGTGTCAAAATCAACAATGCTACTAATGCGAGTGCAGGAGTCATAAACAATGCAGATATTGCAGAGGTTGTAGTAGTGTAATCCCTACTGACATTCGGGGTGCTGCCATTACATGTTCTAGTATTTACAGCCAACCAGCTCTGGGTTGAGCAGAAGGAAGAGTTGTTACAAGACTTGAAGAAGCCAAAAAGCTTCTATGGCCACCTGGTCAAGCATTCACCACTCAGATTTTTGTTGAAGAAGCCACCAAAAGACATGATATTGAAATAATCAAGATGGATGAGGAGGAGACTCCCCCAAGCTATTACAAACAGGAGTGGAGCAAAGATACTAGATATCAGATTTTGCATATTCATTCCACCTTGAGAAAGTTTTATTTATTGCCCCTTTCTCGTATGTCCATATATGTTTGCATTGACGACAATACTTCATTTAAGTGTTGGGGGAGGGGGGAGGGTTCAGTAGTAGGTGTTTTTTCTGTTTTTTTGGTTTTTCATCTATTTTTACTATTTTCTGCTTTTGCTGGTGTTTCCGTCGAGTTTGTGCCGACTCCGGTTCCTTTTCTGCTTGGTCCGTTTTGACTCTAGCTCTATTGCATTTTTCTATTTTTTGTTTTGTTTCCATTTTTATGTTTCTTTGTTTTTTTGTATTTCGATTGCTGAGAAAAATCTTTTGCAAAGTTTAAATGGATCTCTTTAGGATGAATAAAACATGAGGAGGTAGTGCATAATCCTGGATTAAGAGGTGTCACAACTTGACATGGAACAAAATTTTTGCATCCTTAGGAAATAAGTGATCGAAAAATTAAAGTTGAAACCAATAGTGATAGAGCATGTTAACCGTGTGGGATTTTTTTTAGCCTTATATGAAATGGATTTACATCTTTCCATACTCTTCTTTCTTGTGTGATTTTGCATCTATGTTGCTAAATTACTCTAGGTTTTGCCTTGACTCTCTTTTATAATGCTTGTTTCACAAGCATTAATGACATGATCCAGGTCTTCTTTCTTCACAAGTTACTAGCCAAATTGACCTATCTTGCAAATAAAATCCCATGTTTACCTTCTTTAAGCCTACATAACCATTTTTGTTATGGTAGCTCATTACAAGTCAAAAGCAAAAAAACCATGATCAACCTAAACCATAGGGGTCAAAGGAGCTTTGGAATTGTTTTGGGAATAGGTTCCACATAATTGTAGGGGTGACACCTCAAGGAATGGTGAAAGGTACATTGAAAGATTGACTTGTACCAACTAATACGTGTATGTTGTGATAAAGGGTTGATGAAAGAAAGAAAGGGGTATGAAAAGAAAATAGAGGTTGAATCAAAGAAAAGAAAAAAGGCGGCAAAGGCAAAAAGGTTGCAAGAAAATGCAACACAAGGCCGCAATAGTACAAAAGAAAATAAAAAGTAGGAAAAGAAAAAAAAGAATATAAAGGGAAAGAAAGGGAGTGTTATGTGAAATATTTATTTAGGGGTTAGTCTCCATACTTATAGACTTATTCCCTATTGCTCCTCTCTCCCCTTTGGTTATTCAAGCTCACTTCACCTTTTATTTATCCCACCTTACCCTAAGCCACATTATAACCCTAATAAAGTCCTATTGATCACTATTTCATGTGTTTTTAAAGTTGTAAAAATTAGAGGCTAGTCAAAACTTGGTAGTGCTAGTTAACACAGAGTGCTTGAGTGTAAACACAATCCTAAAACACTTGAGAGATTGAGAGCACATACCTTCAGAGAGCTCTATCATTTTGTGGTTGCTCTTTAAATTTTTGTTGTTTGCTTGTTCACTTTGGATGTTGGAAAAAGTAATTTCATAGATTGATTGAGTGCCTTGAATCTGGGGTGAATATATACTTATTCTGTTTTGTCAACTTGAAGGTTTCATTTAAAAATGCATCTTCTTCTCACAATTAGTTTTTTCATTTTCTTCCTTAATGATCTTTTTCGATTTTGCCTAGGAGTGCAAAAATGTAAGTGTGGGGTTCTGATAATTCATATTTTAGACACCCAATAAGGTCTTAAGATGGGTATAGTAGACTTTGTTTTGTAGTTAAGAATCACATATTAGCTAAGATTCAGATTTTCGGGCTAAAAATAGGGAAAATACAAATAAATCTACGCTAATTTGAGGATTTTAGCTAACAAAAAGAGTAAACTCATATTGCAGGTTGAATCTGGAGTCCCGAACCCTCCTAGTCGAGATCAAAGGCGTCCCGACCAACTGAAGGCGTTCCGCCTAGATGAAGTCGTCCCAGTCAAGACGAGTTCCTCTCCTAGCCGACTACATCTCTAGTAGCTGACTCCGGTCCCGTGTACTAACTTGGTCTCTGCATGCCGACTCCATCTCCAATAGTCAAGTCAATATGCCAACTCCGACTCCTGTAGCCGACTCTAGAGATCGAAGTCATCCTACCTGAGGCTGGAAGCGTCCCGGTCGGATGAAGCCAACTCGTACGGCCGACTCTGCATGGACGCTTCCTATGCTGACTCCAACTAGCCGACTCCGTCCTCGCGTGCCGACTCCGTCCTCGCGTGCCGACTCCATCTACACATGTTGACTCCATCTATGCTTACTGAGGTTGTCCCATCTATTCAAATTTGTCCTCACATCAAGACCGACTCTACTCCAGGAATTCAGCACGTGTTCATTTAGGAAACAATTAGTTAGTTGAGTCTATTATTTCTATTATTTCAATTAGTTAGTTATTTCTATTAATTAGTTATTCTAAACGGTTGGTTAGTTAATCACAACGTGTATATAAGGAGAGTAGTAGCTCATTGTTGCAGTTAGACATTCGCAATCCTTTCTTATCAGATTCGATACGTACATTCATACAGCCATTACTTCCACGTTCCATGATCAATGCTCGATAGTGATTCAGTAGGGCGTCTAGTCGATTGAGTGGATGCAAGACTAGGGTCTGGGTAGCAGCCGGTTGCTAGAGAGGACTGTAGAGGTATTTGGCAAACTCTAATGGACTAACCCTTCTATACCTGGCCACCTTTGGTGGAACACTACAACTCTGCCACGACGATCGTTGTGGGAGGCTGAGTTCACAATCCATGAATCCATACACTTTATGTATCCCTACAATGGCCAATCAATGAATGAGTTTGAGTTTCTCTACTTCTATGTTTGTAATTCTTGTTAATTGCTCTGCTCTTGCTTGTGTCATTATCGTGCATGGTAGGAATAGATTACACTAGGTTAGGGGCTGATTGGAACCAATATATGCTACCCTATAGGTAATCGATAGAATACCTACATCAACCATGGGCGTAATCCCTACTAACTCGAGGCACAATCATGTAAGCCCACAGTAGGCAATAGATGAATGTTAGGTGATCGTCTTATGACATAGGTTGGTATGGAATTTCATGCATAATAGGAATCAGAACCAGAACCATCTAATTGATAACTTGGATACTGATATGATAAATATATGTTTCGAGTAATTGTAGTTTGCTTTTACTTTCATAGCTATCCATTTACTTCCTGCCTTTATGTTACAATGCTAAAAACCCCCTGTTTTACTTGAGCTTTCTGAGGCGCATTCTGCACTCTTTGTTCTGCATATTTTCAGCCTTTCACATTAGGTATCTCTAGAATCACGTGTCCTTGAGAGATTCGACCTAAGTTACCCTATGCTACCCAAAACATAGGAAATCTAGTTATTTTGATAGTTGAAATAACGACTAAATTCAACCCTATCACACTCCAAAGGTCAACTTCAAACATCATAGTATATAAATCATAATTCAAAAAATAAGACACCTTGGTCCTCAATTTCACATGTCTTATTAGAGCATAACCTAAATAAAACAAGAAAAACAAAATGGAATCAATAAAAAGGAACAACAATTGAGGAACCCTAGCTCAACCCTGACACTCCTACTCATCGTCACCTACAAGTGGCATTCAGCCCAAACATAGACAATGCAAACAAAAGAGACTGAGAAATATTCCTCACTCGGCTTATGGTATAAGCACACCATGAGTAGGACACGCACACACGTTTAATTATAAGAAAACTTCAAACATACATTGACCAAACAATGAGCAACACTTAGTAGATAATGACAAGCAAGTATGCATATGAATGATGCCAACGATGCATTCCTAGTACTACTCCAATGGCATATTGTACCATCTCAACTTAGGAAGTAGGCTAGGTGCAACTTTGTTAATCTCCACCTTTGTTGTTAGCCATACTACTCTAGCATGATATCCCTCTGGTAGCACATCAAGTACTACTCATTATTACATCTTCAAGCCCGTACATGGGATCACTCACAGCCACTTAGGAAAACCTCTGTATCGTGTAGCCCCTAGGAGGTCCACTAGCCTTACCAATTGGGTTCACATCTACATTCCTTTCAACACCTATTTCATTACATGATGCATGATGTGGTTCAATTAATTTATTTTCTCTTGTCTCTACATAGGCTGGTGAGGACCCTTTTCTAAGTACCTCCCACAACCCACGATGCTCTCATAACATGAGTACCCTTTAGGGTACTTGTTGAATAAATGTCCATTGAGGCCTTTCCGCCACAGACTAGGACACCCTTCACATTTTCCTTTTACCATTTTTCATATCAAATCATTATTCTCAATTCAATTATCAGCATTCTTAATTCAATTATCATCTCAATGCAACATCACATGTGAAGTTTTTAACATAGCATGTTAAGTTATCGTTCCCAATACACCATAGTACAATTCATCGAAACACACGAGTTTACACAACCACTATAGTCAAACAATACACACAATCAAACACCATACAGTAGTCAAATGACACCCACAATCAATACCATATATTCCTATAGCACAGATAGGGCAGCAAGAGCGTGCTCCCTTTAGCATGGGCATGCACAATCAGTGTGACTCTACACAAGCGTGCACAGATCCTTCATGGTCATGCTTAACGGCCTGTTGTCAAAATATGTTGAGCTCTTATTTGGAGTCTCGATCATAAGGGGAACCTATGATTTCTTCTATGTTTTTCATACACATGAACAATCACATAGCAAAAACCATGTAAATTCAAATTCAATTAATTAGGAACCTAAGCCCCCCCTTCTTAGGACACCAAGATATGATACTTTGGGGTTCAAGGGGAAAACTCAACCCCCTGGCCACCATGTGTTACTTTATCCTAGCTAGAAGAACATTCATACCTGCACCTCAAGCAACAAACAATAGAACAAATAAACATGAGTATTAATAGATGGAAACTATAAGTCTTAGGGGTTCAGCTCCCTTTCAAAAGGTACTAAGGACAAACCATTTTTGAGGTTTAAAGAAATCCCTAACCCCTTGGCTACAAGGTACTTTAGGGTCAGCAAACCACACACACTTTAGGGTCCTAGAGACGACCTCTTTCCTACCTACAATCATACACATACCTTGATTAAGGTTTCTCACTCCTCCTTACTTGGAGAAGTGTAGACGCAAAGAACATGTTTGTCAAGGTCGTTCTTAACTTCACAACAGTTCTTTTGGTCACTCCTTTATGTACCCCCAAATAGGATCTAAATATGGACCTTACAACTTCCACTAACAACCTTTATGAGACCCAAACAAGAAGTTCCAAAAATGTTGGAAAAGCTTTATATTTTTGTCTTCCTTTGCACGATATCTGTTAAGTCATATTTTATACACCTCACAAGGGCTTAAGATGGGTATTATTGAGACTATTTAGCAACTAAGAATCACATCTTAGCTAAGATTCAGATTATTGGCCTAAAAATAGGGAAAACATAAACCTGTGCTAATTTGGGGATTTTAGCTAATAAAAGATTGGATTCCTTTTGCAGGCCAATTCTAGGAGCGTCTCAGCCCAATAGAAGCATCTCGACCCAGAAGGACCCGTCCCGACTAGACTCGTCCTTTCCCAGTCGAGTCCAGCATCAAGGCCCAAGTTACTTCAGGGGTGCGTGTCAACACGTAATCATTAGGGAGATGATAGGAAAAATCAGGAATTGTAATTTTGTTAGGAGTTAGTTAGGCGAGGCATGCACAGCAAGGAACCTTGCGCGTTTATATAAAGGAGCACAAGAGCTTGTGTAAAATAGTTGTTGAATTTAGAAAATAACTCATCTCATGCACACCTCACTCTCTTGCTCTCGTTCCATTCTCTCAATGGTGCATGGTGCTTCAGTAAGGTGTCTCGTCGATCGAGGAGGTGCAGGTCCTGAGTTTGGGAAGTTGAAGGTTATTAGAGGAGATCGCTTAGTATAGATGACTGATGAGTCATATTTTATACACCTTACAAAGTCTTAAGATGGGTATTTTTGAGATCATTTGGTAGTCAAGAATCACATCTTAGTTAAGATTCAGATTATGAACCTAGAAATAAGGAAGGTATAAATCCGTGCTAATTTGGGAATCTTAGCTACTGAAAGATTGGATTTATTTTGTAGGCCAAGCAATGGACATCTCGGCCAATCAAGAAGAGTCTTGATCCAAGAGAAGCCGTCTCGGCCAGACCGGCTCTTTCCCAGATAGGCCGACTCAGTAGCCCAGCAAAGCCAAAAGAGAATTGGCCCAATCAGGCTAACTCAGCCTAAGCCCGCTCATCTCAACCAAATCTAGCTCAACTGCCACGTCACTCCTAGAAGAAGCTTGCAATGCAAGGATGATCATTAAAGGGGTAGAATAGGTAATTCACAATTAGTAATTTTGTTAGGAAAGTTCGTTAGGTTTAGCGTGCATCACAAGGGACCCATTCTTGTATATATAGGGACCTAGTGCACACCTTAAAGGCATTGGAATTCATACCTAGATCCATACTTACACTTCATTCTCTTGCTCTTGTGTCTAAAACCTACAGTGGTGCATGGTGCTTCAAAGGCGTCTCTCTCGGTCGAGGAGGTGCAGGTCAAGAACTGGGAAGCCGAAGGTTGTCAGAGGGACTGATTGGTTAGCCAACGCACTCTGATGGACCCGATCCTCAACGTCTTTACTATTGACGGTGAACCATCACCGCCCTTCCATGGCAATTGTTGAGGAAGGCAGAACCATTGAATTCACGCCCTGTATTTGCACTCTATTTTCAATAATATAATTGGCTTGCATTTCTTATCTCTTGATTGTGAAACCTGTTTTTAATCTCCTTTCACTGTGTCACAATTGTGCGTTAGTAAGAGTAGACCAATGTTAGACTAGGCCAGTTAAAACCAGTTTAACAACTTAATTAGGTAATTAATAAGAGAACCTAAATTCAACCATGTGCATACTCCCTACCAACTAATAAGGTAGCGATTATGTAAATCCTCGGTCTGGCAATGGACAAACCTTCGGCGGTCGTCGTAAGAACTTTAGGTTGATTTGGAAACAAGCTTGACGGAAGAACCAAAAACTAATTGCTTATTGAATCTCTATGTTGATACAGAAGTTAAGTAGCATAGTGTAGATTGCATTTACTTTCTTACTTAGTTTAAATTCTATCTTTACTCTCCTTACAACAAACCCCCCATATTTACTTGCATTTCAGTTCGAGATCGAGTCTAGTCCGACTCTATCAAATCTATCCGAGACCAAGTCTAGTCCGACTCTGTTGCATCCGAGTCTACGCTTAGCCGAGACCGTGTCAGATCCATCTTTTTCAAGATCGGATCAGATCAGTCTTTGTTGAGAGCAAGTAAGCATTTTACACTTAGCGTTTTTTGCATTAACTCTGTTTTTGATACTAAGCCATAGTAGAATGCACTATGTCCTTGAGAGAATTCGACCTAGGGTTGATTATGCTATAGTTAGCTTTAGTTATTTGATGCATGTAAGACGACTATAAAACACGTTATCACTTACGCACTCTGGTGAACTGAATCCTTAGTGCTTTAGCCATTTATGGTAAACCATCGCTGTTCTTCCATGGCGATTGTTATGGAAAGCGGGATCCATGAATTCACACAACTCTAAAACAATACTCTATTTCAACAATAACAATTAGTTTGTGTTTCCTTATCTCTTGCTTATGAATCCTGTCATTAATCTGCTCTTGCTTGTGTCACGATTGTGCATTTGTAAGAATG
This sequence comes from Mucuna pruriens, assembly GCA_025330945.1. NCBI lineage: Eukaryota > Viridiplantae > Streptophyta > Magnoliopsida > Fabales > Fabaceae > Mucuna > Mucuna pruriens. The sequence goes on along the minus strand of JAENHJ010000461.1, from coordinate 111,205 downwards.
GATCATGTTAGGTTAGGCCAATCGAAACCAATCTAACAACTTAATTAAGTAATTGATAAGAGAACCTAAAATCAACCACGTGCATACTCCCTACCAACTGATGAGGTAGTGATTGTGTAAACCCTCGGTCGACAATGGACGAATGTTTGGTGATTGTCATAAGAATTCTAGGTTGGTTTGGAATCATAATCTTGAGAAGAGAACCGAGAACCATTTGCTTGTTGAAATTTTGTGTTGAAGTAGTAAATATCGTAGTATAGTTAGTCGGATTTACTTTCGTTACTTAGTTTATTTCTACTATATTCTACATTTCCTGCAACACAAAACCCCCTGTTTACATTCACCTAAGCCAGTCAAGTTAGTCCGGACCGAGATCGAGCCACCTCTATCTGAGATTGGCTCTGCCTAAGTCAAGATTGACTCTAGTCCGAGTCTAGTGTCTCTGTTTGAGACCAAGTCCGAGTCGACTCTACCCGAGACAGAGTTGACATTCTACGTATCCTTAGTATTTTTCATAAAACTCTTGTTTCTTCATTAAGTAATAATATAACACATTGTGTCCTTGAGAAGAATGACATAGGATTGCACTATGCTATAGTTAGCTCTAGTTTTATTTGATAAAGCCACCATGACAAAATCAATGTTATCAAATTGGTGCCATTGCCGGGGACACAAGTTCCTTTATGTCTTTGTGTGCCAAATCTTAGTTTATTCTGAATTCCAAATTTGTAGAATGCTAGGTCTATTTGTTTTGGTATACTGTGTCTGTTTCACCTATGATTTAATTCGCTGAGTTTTTATCTGTATTATCTTCTTTCATCGAGTCTGAATTTTACAGCATGCTGAATTTGTGTGTTTGCATGAGTTTGTACGGTTAGAAAAAAAAAGAAAGAGAGATTGTAGGCCTTGTCTATTTTTCCTCGCATCATTGACTTTATTTTCTTTTTTGCATAATTGATTTTTTTTTTCGGATAGCTACTTGTTTTCTGTTTTCTGATTTGCATAATTGACTCCAACTTTTTCTGCATAATTGACTTTGATTTTTCTGCATATTTTATTTTGCAATTCTTTGTATGATTGTTTTTGTAGTGCATGACTAGAAGTAGCTCTAACATCTTGTATAAATTAGATCCTGAAATAGATAGAACTTTGTGTACGCTAAGGAAGGTTAGGAGTACTGTCATAAGTAATAGCGGTAGCTCTATTTCTGTTTCAAATTTTGGTATTAATGTTTCTACAACTAACGATTCTGATTTTTCTGAGTACAGTAGCTCTGACATTAACCATGACTTTAACTTTGTAGTAAGTAAGTCTCAAGAGCCAGAATCAACGGAGAACAATGATCAAACGCTCAAGGAGTTGGCCACGCCGAATGTGGTGTACCAGCCTTGGTGCATCCAGTATCCGCAACTGGAACCAGCTCAATCTTATGAATTAAAATATGGTCTAATACATTTGTTGCCCAAATTTCATGGTCCTGCAGCTAAAGACCCCCACAAGCACTTAAAAGAACTTCACATGGTCAATTCCACGATGAGGCCGTAGGGGATATCAGAGGACTACATTAAGATGAAGGCGTTTCCATTTTCCATGGATGGAGTTGCTAAGGATTGGCTATATCTACAACCAATTCTTTTCAACACTTGGGGATATAAAGCGCATGTTCCTAGAGAAGTTCTTCCCGGCATCCAAAACTACAACCATCAGGAAAGAAATCTGTGGGATTAGGCAACATTCTAGAGAGACACTATACAAATACTAGGAAAGATTTAACAAGTTATGTTCCACTTGTCCAATTCATCAGATCAACGAACAGTTGTTGATTCAATATTTTTACGAAGGTTTGATCATGATGGACCGAAGCATGATTAATGCTACAAGTGGAGGAGCATTGGTGGATAAGACGCCTGTAGCAGCGAGGCACCTTATCTCGAATACGGCAAGCAACACACAGCAATTTAGGAACAGAGGAGCCACCCCATCCCGTATGGTGAATGAAGTCGGTGCAATTGACAACCTGAGATTGGAAAATCAACTAACTGAGTTAACATCATTGGTAAGGCAGCTTGCTATTGGGCAACATCAACCAAGCATAGCAGCAAGAGTTTGTGGCATTCGAACTTCCTAGAGCACCTAACTGACATGTGCCCCCACATTGCAAGAAACTGAATCAGACCATCCTTAGAGTGTTGGATCAATAAGTGGAAACCAATACGAAAAGCAACCGTACTAGAGTCGGCCATATGATAGTCAACAATTTGGAAGGCAGTAGTACCGGCCGAATCCGATTCAAGGGCAATATCTAGCTCAAAAATTCAGATTCGTCCAAGGTGTGCCTTAGGGTAAAAATAACTATCAGCCGAATTCGAGATACCAAGAACTACCATTCGAATAGTAGCAACAACAGAGAGTGCTATCACAGGGAAACTCACCATCCTTAGAGGACCTGATGAAGTAGTTGGAAACAAGCAACCTAGAGTTTCAGCAAACTATGAACTCTAACAACACGTAATTTTAGAAAAATTTAAATGCCACGATCCAAAACCTCAAAACGCAGGTGGGTTAGCTAGCGAACACTATGAGTTAGCTATAGTCGGCTGGGTCTGGAAACCTTCACTCACAGACAATTCCAAATCCAAGGAGGAATGTGAGTGTCGTATCATTGAGAAGTAGTAAAGAATTACCACAACAAGCCATACTACAGTAAAAGCCAAGACCAGCAAATGTCGAGTCTGAACTGGATGCCGACTTGCCAATGCCTCGATAGGCTAGATCCGTCCCATTGACATTCCCAACCTGGACTCTCTCGGCAAGAAAAGCCGAAACCGATGAGGAGTTGCTGAAGATGTTCTGGAAGGTAGAAATCAACATTCCACTTCTAGATGCCATAAAGCAGATTCCTAAGTACGTACAATTCCTTAAAGAGTTGTGCATACACAAGAGGAAAAAAATGAAAGGAGAGGTGGAATTGGGAGGAGTCGTGTCAGCATTAACCAAAAATGAAGTTGCTGCCGGATCACACAAAACCTTGCCAAAGAAGTGCCAAGACCCCAAAATTTTCTCTATCCCATGCACCATTGATGAATGTACTTTTGTCGATGCCATGTTGGACCTAGGAGCCTTAATAAATGTCATATCGACATCAATCTACAAATCCCTGAATTTTGGTGATCTAGAGCCTACTAGATGACAATACAACTAGCCAATAGAAGTATTGTGCAACCCTTAGGTGTTCTCAAAGATGTACTAGTCCAAGTCAATGATTTGATTTTCCCAGCCGACTTCTATGTACTGTATATGGAGGACGAGACATCAGGGAAAGGATCTACCTTGATCTTAGGGTGACCATTTTTAATGACTGCTAGAACAAAGATTGATGTGCATGTCGAGATGCTCTCAATGGAATTCGGTTATAACCTGGTATAGTTCAACATATTTGAAGCAATGAAGCACCCCACCGAGGACCCTTCGCCCTTTGGTATTGACGTTATTGACGAGTTAGTTGCAAAGTATATGCAACTAGAAAGCGGTAGTGTTGAATTTTCAAATTTTGATGAAGACATTGATGTAATTGATTGCTTAAGGTCCATAGCAGATGAGTCTGACTATGATGATTTATTGGAAGTACAAGATCTTTCCAACTCTGAGGATGATAGCGTTGACCTTTCTAACTCGGATCTTAATTCTAAACACATTAATTTAATTGACTGAGTGTGCAAGAATGATGAAGAACTAGAGTGCTCAGAGCGTGCTAGAGTACAAGTTGCCGAGATCAAAAAGTCGTTACAAGCACAAGTGGCAACAATTATAACTGCCAAGTCTGATTCGGCCAACTAGGGCCGAGACTAGATATGGGCCGATAGCAACTCGAACAATAAGACAGATGCTAAGTCTGACTTAAGCATATTGTTGAGAGCCGAATCCAACTCGGACAGCAGAAACCAAAAGTTGGCATCATTTGAATCCAACTCCAGCGTGGAATGATGAGTCATATTTTATACACCTTACAGGGACCTAAGATGAGTGTTTTAGAGATCAATTGGTGCTTAAGAATTGAGTCTCGGCCAAGGTTCATATTATGGGCCTATAAATGGAGAAAGCATAAATCTGTGCTAATTTGTAGGCTTTAGCTAATAAAATTGCAGGACAATTTCAAATAATCTCGGGCCATCAAGAGAGTCTTGGCCTAGGTGGATCGTCCCGACCAGACTGACCCATCCCATGGCCAGACCAACCCATCCCAGGACTAGCCGGCTCTACAGGTCCAACAACAACTTGGAGAAGCCCAACCAGCAATCCAATCTAGGCATCCAGCACAGCTCCAAGCCAGCTCAGCTGCCACGTCATTCTAGAGAAGCTTGCAGCGCAAGATACGCAAGGGTAGAATAGGAATTGCAGTCTGTAAATTTTGTTAGGAGTTCGTTAGCTAGCATGTTCAGGAAGGCTAGCTCGTATATAGGTAGAGCTAGGCACATTTAAGGGTTGTTGAATTCAGATTTAATTTCATTCATTTACGTTCCATTCTCTCGCACACTCTCTCCATTTTTTACGGTGGTGCACGATTCTTCATTGGTGTTTCTCTTGATCGAGGAAGCACAGGTCATGGACTGAGAGGCCAAAGGTAGTCAAAGGGGACCGCTTGGCTTGCCATCGCACTCTGGTGGACCTGATCCTCAACGCCTTGGCTAACAGAGGTGAATCATCATCGTTCAACCATGGCGATTGCCATGAACGACGGATTCATCGACTTCACACCCTGTATTTATATTTTGTCCTCAATAATATGAGTAGTTTCTGATTCCTATCTCGTGTTTGTGATTCCTGCATTTTACTTCACTTATTGTGTAGCGATTGCATATAGTAACGTGAACGAACGTTGAACTAGGCTGATTGTAACCAGTTTGATAACTTCAATAGGTAATCAATTTGACAACCTAAAATCGACTCTAAACTTAATCCCTGCCAACTAATGAGGTAACGATTGTGTAAATCCTCGGTATGGTAATGGAGGAATGTTTGGAGATTGTCACAAGGAAATCGAAGGTTGATATCGAATGCAAACTTAAGTGAACGAACAAGAACTGACTTGATTATTGAGACTTAACATGAACACAGTAATAGCATTAGAAGTAGCTTAGCTTAGTTGCATTTACATTCGTAGTTTAATTGTTGTTTTTACTTAATTTGTAACTGATACGCTCGTTTTTAGTCGTCTTAACACGCATCAAATAACTAAAGCTAACTATAGTATAGTCAACCGTAGGTCGAATTTTCTCAAGGACACAGTGTGCTCAATTGTGATTTAGTGTTAAGCAAAATCATGTAGAATCTAAGGTGCAGAATATTTACTTGTCTCAGCCACTGGCCGAGTTGCTCTCGGCAGAGACTGAGCCAATATGGTCTTGGTAGAGATTTATCAGGCTTGGTCTTGGCAAAGTGCAGACAGACGCAACAGAATTGGACTGACTCTGTTTCAGTACTTGGAAAGTAGTAAATGAGGGGGGTTGAATGTGAATAAAGTAGAAAGTAAACTAAACACAGAATGAAATGGAGATATACTAATGCTACTGATATTACTATTATTATTATTATTCTGATATAACTGTGCTCGTGTTCGGTTCTATTAGTCCAAGTCTAGTTCAATTTCCTCACTCCAGTTCTCAGTCCATATTAGCCTTGGGAATTCTTATGACAATCGCAAAAGGTTCATCCATTGCCATACCGAGGAATTATGCAATCACTACCTCATCAGTTGGCAGGGATTAAGTTCACAACTGATTTTAGGTTCTCAATTAACAATCATTAGTTGATTACCTACTGAATTAGTGAAACCAGTTCGATCGGCTTAGCTTAACATTGTTCACGTCTAAATGCAATCGCAATTCAATCCATGTATTAAAGAAGAGGAAAGGAATAGAAATGAGAAATGCATAATGAAATTGATTAATAGAAAACAAAGTACAAACACAGTGGTCTGAATTCCGAAGGCTCCATCTCCCACGACGATCGCCATGGTTGATGGTGGTAGTTCACCTCCAATAGCCTGAGCGCTGAGGATCAGATACACTAGTGTGTTGGAATCCCAAGCGGTCCCTTATGATAGACTTCGGCTTCCCAGTCTCATACTTGCACTTCCTCGATCGAGAGAAACACAAATGCAGCATCGTGCACCACCGTAATGGAAGAAAATGAGAGCGAGGTAATGAAGATGATGACAATGTGTAGCATGTGAATTCAAAGACCCCTAAAATGTACACAACTAGTCCTATATATACAAGAGCGCACAAACTACGACGCCTAACAAAATTAGAAAAGTGAATTTCCTATTCTACCCTTGCATAGCTTGTGTCATATGTTTCTCCAAGAGTGACATGGCATTTGGAGCTAAGGTGGCCTCTAAGCTGGATAACTGACGTGGATAGTGCCATTGGGCCACCCTTATTGGGCTGCAAGGCTTGGCCTGGATAGAATCGATTTCGGCTAACGTGGACTCAATCCAGCCCTGCAGAAGAAGAGAAGAAGCTTTTTATTAGCTAAGACCTTCGATTTAACACAAATTTGTATTTTCTTTATTTTTAGGTCCTTAGTATGAATCTCAACTAACAAACGATTTAACTCTGTTGCGTCTATCTACACTTAGTGGAGACCATGTCGGATAAGGATCTGCTGAGTCTATATCAGACCTGTCTCTGCCGAGAGCAACATGGCACCGAGGGTGAGGCTGCATTCTACACTATTGAGTTATCACATAAAGTTACAATCGAGCACACTATGTCCTTGAGAGAATTCGACCTAGGGTTGACTATGCTATAGTTAGTTTTAGTTTATTTGATAAGCGTTAAGGCGACTAATAACCAACTTATCAAATTGGCACCATTACCGGGGACACACGTTTCTTTTGTGTCTTTGTGTGCCATACCTGAGTTAAGTCGAATCCTGAGTCTCTAGATTGTTGTGTTAGTTGAGTCATAAGTGAGTCGATTTGTTTTGATTTGGATCCTGTAATAATACAACATGTTGAGTATGTGTTAAGTTTTGGTGCATGAGTTTCACTGCTAAAAAAAACACAATACTAACCATTTCTGTAACATTGCATTCATTTTTTTTCGCACAATTGATTTTGTATTCTGATAGTTATTAATTTTCTATTGTAAACAGATACTAATTTGTACAACTAACATTGATAGTTCCACAATAGTAACTTGCAATCTTCTGCATGAGTTTTTATAATGCATGACTAGGAGTAGTTCTGATCCACTGTATGACTTAGACCCTAAAATAGAGATAAATTTATGTAGGTTAAGAAAAGCTAGGAATATAGTAGTAAGTAATAGTCCTAATTCTATTTCTAGTTCGGATAATAGTAGTCTTGTTACTATCACATTTGATTCTATTGAATATAGTAGCACTAACAACTTTGCAGAGTTGGACCAAATGGAGAACAATGATAGAACTCAGAAGGAGCTGGCTACACTAGATGTTGTGTACCAACCTTGGTGCATCCAGCATCCGTAACTGGAACCAGCACAAACATTTGAAGGAATTCCATGTGGTCTGTTCCACAATGAAGGCGTTCCCATTCTCCCTAGATGGAGCAGCAAAAGATTGGTTGTATCTACAGCCAGCTCTCTTTAACACCTGGGGAGACATGGAATGCATGTTCCTGGAGAAATTCTTTCTAGCATCCAAAACCGCGACCATCAAGAAGGAAATATGTGGGATAAGGCAACATTCTGAAGAAACTCTGCACGAATACTAGGAAAGATTTAACAAGTTTTGTGCCACATGTTTACATCACCAGATCAGCGAGCAATTACTGATCTAGTATTTCTATGAAGGACTGACGATGATTGATGTTGCTAGTAGAGGAGCATTGACGGATAAGATGCCAGTAGCAGCAAGGCATCTGATCTCCAATATGGCAAGCAATACACAACAGTTTGGGATCAGAGGAGCCAGCCAACCCCAAATGGTGAATGAAATCGATGCAATAGATAACCTGAGATTGGAAAACCAAGTGATTGAGTTGACATCATTGGTGCGATGATAGGTCATAAAATGCACATCCTAAGTGGACCTAAGAAGGGTACCATTGAACAGCTCACGAGCTTAAAAGATGACTGTTAGCTAAGATCCAGATTAATGGCCTAAACTTGAAGAAAAACACAATCTGTGCTTAATCAAGATTTTTAGCTAATCATCTCCTCATTGCAGGTTCAGCCAAACTTAGCCCGCCATCGGAAGCCCAGGCCGAGAGCCTCTCGACCAGGCCGGGACTCAACTTATGCAGAGAGCCCAATCAGGCAGGTCTAGGTGGAACTCCACGTTAGCAATCAGAAACACCGTGGATCCAGCTCAGCTTCACGTCACTACCTGGAGTAGCTTGCAACGCAAGTCACAGCAAAGGGTAGAGTAGGAATTGTTCATGTAATTTTGTTAGCATCGTTAGCTGTGCCCACTCATGTATAAATAGATAGAACTCTGAACGAATAGGGGCTTTTGGCATTCAAGCTTTTTCCACGTTCATAATTCTCTTCTCCTCCGCTCACGGTGGTACACAGAGCTGTTAATGGCGTTTCTCTCGATTGAGGAAATGCAGGCTGAGAACTGAGAGGCCGAAGGTTATCAGAGGAGACCGATTGGAGCACCAACGCACTCTGGTGGATCTGATCCTCAGCGTCTTAGCTAGTTGAGGTGAATCATCGCCGTCGTCCATGGCGATCGTCGTGGAAGATGGAATCATCGAATCCAGGCCCTGTGTTTGTATTTTGCTTTCAATATTACGAGCATTTTCTGAATTTTGAACTCCATTGCATTCCTGAAATCTAAGTTCAATTACTGTGTTGCGATTGCACCTGGTAACGGAACAATGCTAAACTAAGCCGATTGGAATTGGTTTAGCTAATTCATGAGGGTAATCACTTAACGATTGTTGATTGAGAATCTAAAATCAGCTTGAACTTAATCTCTGCCAACTGATGAGGTGGCGATTGTGTAATTCCTCGGTATGGTAAGGGACGAACCTTTGGCGATTGCCATAAGAACACTAGAGGCTGATGAGGATTGTAATTGGAATGACCGAACCAGAAAGAACTTGATTATTGGAACTAAAACATGAGCACAGTAACAGTAATAGCGTTAGGAGTAGTGTAATTGCATTTTGATTATAGTTGACTTCTGTTTGATTCCAATTGCATTTCAACCCCTTGTTTACTTTGCTTTCTAAGTCTGAGACAGAGACAGTCCATCTCAGAAGTAGCGTCTGTCCGATTCAACCGGACCAAGCCGGACCGCCTCTGCTGAGATCGACTCGTTCGGTCTACGCTGAGAGCAACTCGGCCATTTCCGAGACGAGTCGGTGTCTTATACTTAGATTCAACTACTGTTCGCATCACACCTATTCACAACTGAACACACTGTGTCCTTGAGAAGAATGACCTAGGGTTAGCTATACTATAATTAGCTTTAGTTATTTGATAAGCGCGTAAAACGACTGTAAAAACGCCATCATCATGCGACAACTTGCTGTTGGACAAAACCAACCAAGCATAGCAGCCAGAGTTTGTGGCATGTATACTTTCGTGGAGCACCCTACTGATATGTGCCCCACATTGCAAGAAACCGAGTCAGACTATCCATAAAGTGTTGGAGCTATAGGTGGATATCAATACGGAAAATAGTCGTATCATAGTCGGCCATTCGATAATCAACAGTTTGGAAAGCAACCATTTCGACCACGGTTGAGTCAAGGGCCATATGCAGCTCAGCGATTCAAATCTGCCCTGAATGCACCTCCAGGACTAACAGGTTATTGGCAACTAACTCCATAATATCAGGCACCACCATTCCAACAACAACAATAGAGAATGCCAACTCAAGGCAATTCACCATCTCTAGAGGACCTAATGAAGTAGTTGACAACCAGCAACCTTGAGTTCCAGCAAACCATGAGCTCTAGTAATATGCAATTTCAGCAAAATATGAATGCCACCATCCAAGACCTTAAGACGCAAATAGGACAGTTAGCCAATACAGTGAGCCAGTTACAATTGGCCAGATCTAGCAACCTACTCTCATAAACCGTTCCAAATTCGAGAGGGAATGCGAATGCAATCACTCTAAGAAGTGGAAAAGCATTGCCACAACCAACACTACAGTAGTTGCCAAGATCAGCTGATGCCGACTCCGAGCCAGATGGCGAATCACAGGTGCCTCAGCAAGATAAAACTATTCCATTGCCATTTCCAACCCGAACCGTCTTAGCAAGGAATCCTGAATATGATGAAGAACTGCTGAGAATGTTTCGAAAGTTGGAAATCAACATCCCACTCCTCGATGCGATAAAGCAAATTCCCAAGTATGCAAAGTTCCTCAAGGAATTGTGTGTACAAAAGTGGAAAAAGATGAAGGGAAGTGTGGAATTAGGAGGTATAGTATCGACGTTGACCAGAAATGAAGATTTCACTATAGGAGCACAACAAGAACTACCAAAGAAGTGTCGAGACACTGGAATTTTCTTTGTTCCATGAACTATTGACGACTGTACATTTGCCGATGCCATGCTGGACCTAGGAGCTTCAATTAACGTCATGCCAACTTCAATCTACAAATCCTTGAGTTTTGGTGATCTGTAACCTACTAGAATGACAATACCACTTAGTAAATAGAAGTGTTGTCCAACCCTTGGGCATTCTTGAAGATGTCCTTGTCCAAGTTAATGAGCTAATTTTCCCAACCGACTTCTATGTGCTGGATATGGAGGACGAGACATCAGGGAAGGGATCCACCTTAATCTTAGGGCGACCATTCCTTATGACTGCTAGAACAAAGATTGATGTGCATGCTGGGACAGTCTCAATCGAATTTGGTGAGGCTGTGGTGCAATTAAATTCAATATTTTCGAAGCTATGAAGCACCCCACCGAAGCCATTCACTCTTTGGCATAGATTTGATTGATGAACTAGTTGAAGAGTGTCTTCAACAAGATAGCAGTAGTGAAAGTATTTTAAATTTTGCTGAAGATACCAATTCCATTGGTTGCTTAGGGTCTCTCAAGAAGAAGTCGATTGCATTGAAGTTTGGGAAGTACACAATCTTTTCAACTCCGAGGATGATAATGTTAATCTTGTCAACTTAAGTCATAAAGCCGAGTGGATCAAATTATTAGACTAGGTGTGCAAGTATGAGAACCCGGAGTGTATAAATAAGGTAGAAGTTCAAGTTTTCGAGACCAAAAAGCTATTCCCAACACATGTGGCAACAAGGTTCACAACTGAGTACGAGTCGGCCAAAGAAGGCCGAGACCAAGAGAGGACTGAAGTTATCTCGGCCAAAAGGACAGGTATCAAGGCCGACCCACACGTGCATGTGCATGCCGAGACCATCTCGACCAAAGAAGACCAGAAGCAAGCAAGAGCCGAGTCTATCTTGGCCAATCATGGCAAGAACCATGTTCCATCTAGATCTGACCTTAGTGCAAAACAAAGAGTTGAGTCTGACTACAATCCGACAAAATTTGATTCAATCCCGGCTAAAAAGAGTCGGCCACAACAACCAAAGGCCAAGATCATGTCGACACACCTGGTGCCGAGTCCAATTCAAGTCGGCCAACCGAATCTGAAGGGATCTAATGACAATCCTTCATCTCTGCCACCACCCATGGAATTGAAGCCATTGCCAAGTCATTTGAAATATGCCTATCTGGATTCTGAACAGCAATTTCCAGTCATCGTTGCTAGTAATCTCTGTTGGGAGCAGGAAGATAAATTGCTAAGCGTCCTAAGGCAACATAAGAAGGCAATCGGGTGGAAATTATTTGACATTTCAGGGATAAGCTACTCCATCTGCATGCATAGAATTTTAATGGAGGAGGAAGCTAAGCCCATAAGGAAATAGTAAAGAAGAATGAATCCAACCATCCTAGACTTGGTCAAGAAAGAGGTGACAAAACTGCTTGCTGCAAGGATCATCTACCCTATCTTAGAGAGCCAGTGGGTGAGCCCAATGCAAGTAGTACCTAAAATGTTTGGGATGACCATCATGAAAAACCAACACGACGAGTTGGTACCTATGCGGATTTAGAACAACTGGCGAGTCTGCATTGACTATAGATGATTAAATCAGTCAACTCGTAAGGATCACTTTCCTTTGCCTTTCATTGATCAAGTCCTGGAGAAATTAGAAGGGAAGTCCCATTATTGCTTTTTGGATGGATTCTCTGGATACATGCAAATCCATATCTCACCCAAAGATCAACACAAGACCACCTTCACCTACCCATTTGGTACCTTTGCGTACACTCGTATGTCATTTGGCCTGTGCAACACACCAAGTACATTTCAATGCTGCATGACAAGCATTTTCTCATACTTGCTACAAGAGTGCATGGAGGTGTTCATGGATGACTTCACGGTAGGCCAAAGAGCCCAATTGGGACCTGCCATCCGAGCTTATGTGTGATGCATCCAATTCGACATTAGGAGCCGTCTTAGGCCAAAGAGCTGGAATCAGCAAGCCAGTGTATGTGATTGCCTATGCATCTTAAACAATGGACTCGGCCCAATTAAACTACACCACAACTGAGAAGGAGCTATTAACAATTGTATTTGCCTTGGACAAGTTTTGGTCATATTTACTAGGCTCCAAAATAGTAGTGTTCTCTGACCATGCTACACTGAGGTTCTTGCTGAAGAAGCCTGATGCAAAGCCAAGATTGATTTGGTGGATGCTTCTCCTTCAAGAATTCAGCATAGAGATCAGAGACAAGAAAAGTACTGAGAATTCAGTAGCAGATCATTTGAGAAGGATTGAGAGGGAGGATGACCCGATGCCTATCAAAGACAAATTCTCAAATGAGCAACTATTGCACATCACCACGCCTACCACCATGGTTTGCAGACATCTGCAACTTCATGGTAGCATCTCAGTTTCCACCAGAAGCATCTCGGTTATACAAGGAAAGACTACAAAATGATGCCAAATACTACGTATGAGATGATCCCTACCTATGGAGACTTTGTAACGATCAAGTTATTCGCAGGTACATTCCTAACACTAAGATCAATTTGATCCTCTAGTTTTGTCATGCAACTCCTGGAGGCAGCCATTATGGATCAAATCAGACGACCAGGAAAGTACTTGATTATGGGTTCTATTGGCCTACCATTATTATGGACGCTTACAATTTCGTCTCCACCTGCGAAAAATGCCAAAAAGTTGGAATAGCCATTAGTAGAAGGCACGAGATTCCCCAACAACCCATACTATTCTGCAAAGTCTTTGATGTTTGGGGTATCGACTTCATAGGGCCATTCCCAGTCTCCAATAGGTATTCATACATTCTTCTGGCCGTAGACTACATGTCAAGATGGGTAAAGGCCATAGTCACCAAGACCAATGACGCCAAGGTCGTAGTGGATTTCCTGAAATCCAACATCTTTTGTCGGTTTGGTGTGCCGAAAGCACTCCTAAGTGACCAAGGTAGTCACTTCTGCAACAGAGCCATGTATGGGGTTGCGCATAGAATAGCCATAGCCTATCACCCCAGACCAACAACCAAGGTAAAATTTTCAACAGGGAAATAAAGAAGACAATGCAAAAGATGACCAATCCTAGTTGGAAGGGCTAGAGCCGACTTTTTGAGGACGCTCTTTGGGCATATAGAACCATAGACCAAACTCTGTTGGGGATGTCTCCTTATCGAATTGTCTTCGGTAAAGCCTGCCATCTCCTAGTGGAAATAGAACACAGAGCTTACTGGGTTGTTAAGCAGTGCAATCTAGCCTATGACCATGCAGGGAAGCAAAGAAAATTCCAGCTGCAAGAACTGGACGAACTCCGCTTGGAAGCTTATGAGAACTATCGGATCTATAAGTGAAAAGTCAAGTGATTCCATGATTAATTGATCCTGAGAAAGGAGTTCCAAGTCGTCCAGAAAGTACTCCTGTTCAATTCATGTTTAAAGCTCATTGCAGGTAAGCTCCATTCTAAATGGGATGGACCTTTTGTTATTACTAATGTTTTTCCCTATGGTGTAGTAGAACTAAAGGATGAACATACCAATAGCACCTTCCAGGTCAATGGGCATCAGATTAAGCTATTTCATGAAGGTCCAACACCAATTGCAAGCTACATGGAGACCATCTCATTAATGGAACTGACTCCACCGGATGACACACCCTGAGTCAATCTCATGAACCCCCTTTGTATTCATGCCCTACATTGAGGACAATGCAACATTTAAATGTGGGGGATGGCCATCCAAGGCTTGTTGAATTTTGTGCTTGAAATTTCTTCTCACCATGTCGACTCAATCCTGACTAACTATCTGTTTTGTTTTGTTTCTGTTCCGATTTTCCTTTTTGTCTTAATTCTCTTTTTCGTTTTCATTTGACCCTAATTTTCCTTTTCATTTCCCTTGGGTTCGAACCAACTTCGGTTTGGCCTAGCCAATTTCAATTTTTGTTTTTAAATTTCGAGTTTATCTTTCGTAAGTGAATTCTGAATTGTGATTACTAAGAAAAACGCCTTGAAAAAGAATTTGAAACAAGTTCTTTAAGTATTGGATGAAGCAGTAGAAAGCATTTCAGAACCCTGGAAGGTGGATTTTTCAAGCTTGACAGGGAATGAAATTTTTGCATCTTAGGCAGAAGGTGATTTAAAAACAAAAAAGATAGACCATTAGTGGCGGAACAATTGACCGTGGGAGAATTTTTGAGCCTGTATATATATAATGGCTTTGCATTTTGCCATTCTCTCTTTCTTGTGTAATTTTGCATCCATGATAGCTGTGTATTCTAGATTTAGCTTTGACTCTTTGGATATATTTGGTTTCGTATGCACGAATGAGATGATCTAGGCCATGTTTCTAATAAGCCTCAAGCCAAGTGGACCAACCTTATAAATTTTACCCCTTGTTACCCTCTTTGAGCCTGGATGGCCATTATTTTGTGACAGCTCAGTACAAGCCAAAGCCAGAAAGCCATGATCAAACCTCAACCTTAGGGGATAGAGGAGCTTTGGAATTGTTTTGGGAGTGAGTCACGATCAAGTGTGGGGGAGACACCAGAGGACAAAAACAAGAGTAGTGTATCCAAAAGGGTTGAAAAAGAAAGAAAGAAAATCAAAGTGTAGGATAAAGCAAAGTAAAACAAAGAAGCAGCCAAAAAAATCATTAATTGTATCGTAGCACAAAGCTACAAAGTAAGAAGTGAGAAAAAGAAGAAAATAAAAATAAAAAAAGGGAAAGAAAAGAAGTGAGCAAGAATGTTTTCAAATAGAATCGCAGTATCCTAGGACATCCTCCATACTTGCGAACTTACTCCCCATTGCTCCTCTATTCCTTGTGGTTAGAAAACTCACTTGTCCATCTTGTAACCCACCTTGTAACCTTGGCTGCGATACAAGCCTAGAACAAATTCCCTTTGATCATGACTGCATGTGTGTTTGAAGGTGTGGAAGGAGAGGCCAGTCAAGGTTTGGTAATACCAGTTACCTAGGATGTTGAGTGTACATACAAACCCAAACACTTGAGAGGTCGAGAGAACAGTTCCTAAGAGAGAACTTTGTCACTCTCGGTCGCCCTTTGATGTTTGCAAGTCACTTAAATGCCTTGGATGTCGAGAAAGTAGTTTTCACAGATTGTTTGAATATCTCAATTCTTGGGGTGAATGAATGCTAATTCTGTTTTATCTAACGCTTGAGAAACTTATTGACAATTCTTTTTCTCTTTTAAAATCTCCTTTGCTGTTTGAATTCTGGTTTTTCCCAGGAGTGCAAAAATTGTAAGTGTGGGGTCTGATGAGTCATACTTTATACACCTTATAGCATACACTGAGCCAACTTCACCAATCCCTCTCTAGTCAT
Source organism: Mucuna pruriens (assembly GCA_025330945.1). Taxonomy (NCBI): domain Eukaryota; kingdom Viridiplantae; phylum Streptophyta; class Magnoliopsida; order Fabales; family Fabaceae; genus Mucuna; species Mucuna pruriens. Next base: position 95,341 of record JAENHJ010000461.1, on the reverse strand, counting down.
AACATGCATTGAGGGTAATGTAGAATTTAAGTGTGGGGGGCAGGGGGGGATACTATTGCAGCCATCTGAAGCTTGGTGCAATTCTGAAATTCTATGTTTTATATTCCTATTCTTTATTGTTCTCCATGCCGGTTTTCCATTATGTGTTTTATATTCCTGTTCTTTATTGTTCTCCATGTCGGTTTTCCATTTTGTTTTTTTCCTTGTGTCATTTCCTTTCATTTTAAATAAAAAGCTGTGCAAACCAAGTCGAGTCCGACTCTAATGCCATCTTGGCCAGATCCGGATTGACTTCGGGCCGGCAAGGTTAGGTTTGCATTCTGTTATTTTTGAATTGTTGTTTTGTTTTTTCTCCCAGCAGAATTCTGATACTGGATTGCTGAGAAAATATTTGGAAAAGGAATTTGAATTGATTTCTGGAAGTTTGGATAGTATAGTAGGAATGAATTTCTTATGTCTCTGGGCAGTGAATGTTTGAAATTGAAAAAAAGGAACCCTTTGTGGCAGAGTAATTAACCGTGTGAGAACTTTTGAGCCTATGTACATATAGATGGCTTTGCATCTTGTCATTCCCTATTTCTTGTGTGATTTTTGCATCCATACTAACTGGGTATACTGGATTTTGCCTTGACTCTCTAAATATATCTGGTTTCACATGCAAGAATGAGACGATCTAGGCCATGTTTCTAATAAGCCTTGAGCCAAATGGACCTATCTTATAAAATTTATCCCTTGTTTACCCTCTTTGAGCCTGAATGATCATTCTTTCCTAACAGCTCATTACAAGCCAAAGCTGGAAAAATCATGATTGACCTCAACCTTAGGGGATAGAGGAGCTTTAGAATTGTTTTGGGAGTAGGTCACGATCAAGTGTGAGGGGGAGACACTAGGGGATGAAGCGAGAGTAGTGTACTCAAAAAGGGTCAAAAGAGAAAAGAAGGAAAGAAGAAAGTGCAGGAAAATAAAGGAAAATAAAAGATGCAACCAAAAGCAATAAGCTATAACAAGACATGGCATAAAGCTACAAAAGAAAAAGGGAAGAAAAAGAAGAAAAGAAAATTAGAAAAAGGAAAAGAAAGGAAGTGAGCTAGAACTATTTCGAGTAGACTTGCAGCACCTCGGGGATACTCTCCATGCTGGCGAGCCTACTCCCCATTGCTCCTCTCTTCCCTATGGTTACTAAACTCACTTTCCCTCTTATATCCTACCCTTGACCCTCCCTCATTACAAGCCAAAAAGAAGTCCTAGTGATCATAACTGAATGTGTTTTTGCAGGTATAGAAGGAGAGGCCAGTCAAAGTATGGTAATACTAGCACATGTGGTGTTTAGTGTAAATACAAACCCAAACACTTGAGAGACTGAGAGTATATTTGCCTAAGTGAGAGCTCTGTCACTCTTGTTCACTCTTTGATGTTTGCATGTCACACATTTGCCTTGGATACAAAAGAATTAATTTTCATAGATTGCTTGAATGTCTTAGTCCCGAAGTGAAGGAATGTCGACTCTGTTTGTCTAAACTGAAGGAAGTCAATTAAAATTATTTCTCTATTTTGAAAATCTCCCCTACGTTTGAACTTTTCTTTTGCCCAGGAGTGCAAAAGTGTAAGTGTGGGGGTCTGATGAGTCACATTTTATGCACCTTGCATGGACCTAAGAAGGGTGTTTTTTAGGCCAATTAGTACTTAAGGATTGAGTCTTAGCTGAGATTCATATAATGGACCTAGAAATGTAGAAATCATAAATATGTATTAATTTGAAGGACTTAGCTAATAAAAATCTCATTCCCTTTTTTCTGTAGGATAAGCCGAATTGATCTCGACCTAGGAGAATCATCCCGGCCAGCCGACTCCTTCTCGGCCGGCCGACTCAACAGCCAGCAGCCTATGAGGAAACAGCCTAGCAACCTAATAAGGAGTGGCCCAATTGCGTCATCCACATTAGCGATCTAGCGTAAAGGTCATCTCAGCTCCAGCTCAACTGCCATGTCACTCTTGGAGAATCTACCACATTACTCTGAAGAATCTACACAAGGGTAGAATAGGAAATTCAACTTGTAATTTTGTTAGGAGTCGTTAGGAGTAGCAGGTCACAACTCATGTATATATAGGAGGAGCTGTGCACTTTCTCCAAGAGTTGAATTCATGTTTTCCATTTTCCATTGTTTTCATTCTCTCGCTCTCGCTTTCTATACACACGGTGGTGCACGGTGCTCTCAACAGTGCTTCTCTCGATTAAGGAAGTACAAGTCAAAAACTGAGAAGCTGAAGATCATCAGACGGGACCGCTTGGATTACCAATGCACTCTGGTGGATTTGATCCTTAGCGTTCTGGCTAACGAAGGTGAACCATCGCCGTTCGACCATAGCGATCATCGTGGAAGACGGATCCACTGAATTCACACCCTGTGTTTGTATTTCGTTCTTAATAGTATGAGTGTTTTCTGATTGTGATGTCTATTTGCATTCTCACACTTTAGTTCACTATCTGCGTTGCAATTGCACAAGGTGACGTGAACAATGTTGAACTAAGCCGATTGGAACTGGTTTTAACTAATTCAGTAGGTAATCAACTAAAGAACCTAATTGAAAACCTAACATCAACTCTGAGCTTAATCCCTGCCAACTGATGACGTAGCAATTGTGTAAATCCTCAGTATGGCAATGGACGAATGTTTAGTGATCATCAAAAGAAAACCCAAGGTTGATATGGACTGTGAACTGGAAGTGAATGAACTAGAGCGGACTTGATTATTGAGACTGAATATGAACAAGTGGTAGCAATAGAGTAGCTTAGTTTAATCGCATATACGTTCTTAGTTTACTTTCAGTCTTTCATTACTTGCACTTCAAAAACCCCTATTTTCTGCATTTCAGTCCAAGATAGAGTCAGTCCGACTCTATAGCATCCATTTGCACTTAGCCGAGACCGTGTCAGATAAGGCTTTGCCGAGTCCATATCGGACCAGTCTTTGCCAAGAGCGAGTCGGCACCTTACACTTGAGAGTTCTAGAGTCAGTCCCACTCTGTAGTGTCCATTTGCACTTAGCCGAGACCGTGTCAGATAAGGCTTTCCCGAGTCTATATCGGACCAGTCTTTGCCGAGAGCGAGTCGGCACCTTACACTTAAGAGTTCTAGTTTTACTTCAGTTTTCACATAAAATCACAATCGAACACACTGTGTCCTTGAGAGAATTCGACCTCAGGTTGACTATACTATAGTTAGCTTTAGTTTATTTGATACACGTTAAGACAACTAAAAACGGAGTTTATCACATACACTTTGGACTTGACTCCTAGAGACGGAGTCAGCTACTAGAGTCGGAGTTGGCTTCATCTGGCCAAGATGCTTTCGGCCTTAGTTGTGATGACTTCGGTCTCAGTTGAGTTGACTTCATCTGAACTCCAATTTGACCTACAAAATGAGATTACTCTTTTTGTTAGCTAAAACCGACAAATTAGCATAAATTTGTATTTTTCCTTACTAGAATCGGAGTCGGCTTCATCTGGCTGGGACGCTTTCGGCCTTAGCTGGGATGACACTACTAGAAATGTGCTATTTTCTTACGAATTTTTCTTAAATTTTCACAGGAAACACATTTCCTGTGAAATTTCCTAAGGTTTTAAATTCGCAAGAAAATTATTGGTGGATAATTCTTTCTTGCGAATTATAAATCGGCAAAAAATTTATCTGCGGATATATTTTGCAGGAAAATTCGCAAAAAATTCTGTAGGAAAATTCGTAGAAAAATTCGTAGAAAATTCGTAGGAAAATTCGCAGGAAAATTTCGCAGGAAACATTTTCCTACGATTTTAAATTCGCAGGAGAGTGTTTAGATTCCGCGGGAAAATTCGCAGCAAAATTCACAGGGAAATTTATAGAAAAATTTGTAAAAAGATTCATAGAAAAATTAGCAAGAAAATTTGCAAGAAGATATACAAGCTAGAGTATTTCCTGCGAAAATTTTCGTAGGAAAATTCGTAGGAAATGAGCATTTCCTACAAATATTTTTGTAGGAAAATTCGTAGGTATATTTTTATCATGAGCATTTCCTACGAGAAATTTTTCATAAGAAAATATGCATATATATATTTCTTGGGAATTTTGTTATTCCTAAACAATTTTCAGGATCTTTTGCATATTTTTAATTAAAAATATAACAACTTTTTTAATAAATTTTTTAATTTAATCAATATTCATATTAATTAAATTTTATATTTTTAATATTTAAAAATTTTATTAAATTTATAGAATATTAAAGACAATTGTTGATGTGATGTTGCAATCAAAAACCCAATATTAATAAATATCCATCCACCCACATCGTAAATTTATGTTAATTGTTTTTTATTTTGATAATAATTTCTTTAAATGTTGTATTAAACTTTAGTTGATTATATTTCATGTCTTATTTTATCTAGTTTTTAATTTTTTTTATTAACTAAAAATTTTGTTAGACCTATTTTAGTAAATAATTTTTTTAAAAGCTTGTAATGTTTTTTAAATTGCTAACTTCTAGTTTTTTAATATTATTTCTCTTTTGTCCTAAAAATATTTATTAAAGAAAATAAAAGAGTAACTCTGTTAAAGTTATTTTTTGGAATAACTCTTATATATATATATATATATATATATATATATATATATATATATATATATATATATATATATATAAGTAATTATAGGACAATAAATTAATTTTTTTTTCCTTCTAAGATGACACAAATTACATAATATTCTTTACAAGTTATTTATCGTATAAAAACATCCAAAATAGTGCATTATCTTTAAGTGCATTATCTTCAAGTGCTTCATTTTTTTATAAACTCATAATAAGGGTATCTTCCTTCGCCTTTCAATATAAAATATAACATGATAATTTATACTACAATAATAGGCAGGACAATTTTTCATTTTTATACTAAACAAAGTTTAGATCTAAAAGAAAGGAGCTCAAAACATAAAGAGTCAATGATGATTTATAAATAAATACTATTCACTATCCAAAACTTTATTAAGGACTGTATATACAAATTTTTTTTCTTCAACTAATGTATAGAATAAGAACAAAACAATGTATGGTGAAATCCTTGACCACACTAGGCCTATTAATGATTAATAGATTGCCTATATTTTCTAAAGAAAATTTTCACATGGAGAATTCCTAAATGTTTCAAATTAATGTCTTGTATAAGCATGGTGATATGTAAATATAGCTTCCTAAAAGTTTCAAATAAAAGCCAATTTTACAAGCATGTTAACATGTAAAAATTTCTAATTCACAGGACACAATCCTTTACTTAGAACAGGTAATCATTACCTAACTCTAGAGAAATATTTTTGATTCTAATTCTATGGAAAGTCTTAAAACATAATTGAATTTTACTTTTTGAGAAATAAATAATCAGGAAGAAGTCAAATTTCCAAAGTAGTTGTTAGCTCTATCTAAAAGTTCAACAGTTCAAGCAAAAGCCCTCCAAGGCAAAACCATATTCCTAATAAAGGATCCAAGTGGACCATGTCCTGTGAAGCATATCCTACATCATAATAAAAGAAAAAAAATAGTCAATTGTTAGTCAAATTCCACTTGTAGATTATAGAGAAATCACAACCAACCATACAAATAAAATGCACTAAAGCTACATACCTCTTTCAAAAAATAAAGTAAGATATCAAACATCATCCTATCTGGTATGATCACTTTCTTCATCATAATCTTCATCTTCATTTTCATTACTATGTTGAGGAGATGAAGGTGGATGAGAAGAAGAGTCGCTAAGAAATCCCAAATAACAGCAGACAATATCGTATTGCATTAAAATAATAACAATTATAAAAAGAATCAAATATTCTTGAGAAAAATCTTTAAAAAATATCATAAAAATATTAAAAATAGATGAATAATAACTTTTTTTCATAAATAAATTGATGAGTGGAGAAGATAAGATAGACACATCACAAAGCCTAAAATCAACAACTGAGTGTATTGAGTTATATATATATATATATATATATATATATATATATATATATATATATATATATATATATAACAATATTATTAATAAAATAATTAATCATTAATTAAATGCATAATGTAGGAACTATTAGTTGCTAATTTTTAAATTGACTCGTCATGATATCCCCTAATTGACACTTTGATAATTTTTAAATTAGCCATGAATTATACTATGCGAAAAAGTAAAACAAGCTTATTTAAGCCCTGCAATCGTACTCCCACCTTAAATAGATAGCTAAAGCCTACAAGATTTCATGTTAGTGATTCGCCAATTAGAAGTTAGAATGGCCTAGCAGTCTGGTACATTAGTTGGGTTATTTTAATCACTTTATATGAACCACTTCAAATCCCATATTTGAAATATGACAGCTCTAAAATGTGCTGTTAACCAGATAAGATTAAAGAGGACCATGAGTAACATTCACTAGAATTTTGGAATTAAGCACAAATGATTAATACATTTCCAGGCTACTGTTCATGATATTAAAGCATTTAACCTCACGAGACAAGGGCATATCGAGAGCTATTACACAGGATGGTGCGGAAGTCCAGGAGGGCAGCTGCAGCATAGAGGGCTTGAAACAACCCCAGAATTGCAATCGCACATGGTCTAGTGCTTTGTTAAGATTACTATTTAGTCCATTTGGGAAACAAGAGGTAGTGTTCAAGTGCATTTTGCTGCTTATGTTATAAAATTTCTAGTTTTATTTAATTGCATAACATAACACAGGATTTACTTGCACATCAAATATAACACAAAAAATATTGAAGATAACAAGTCAACGGAAGAGGATGAAAGAGAAAGACCAAGACAAGAGTGTCGGTAACCAAAACACAAAATAAATAAATAAATCATGCAGCATTAAATTATCAGAAAGAAATGACAAACAGGCATCTCCCTTTTCTCAGACTCTGAATGTGTGTACTATTACATAAAGTTCTTGACATTTGTTGAACATTTCCCTGATCGAAAGTTGAGGAAGGAGCTTTATACCATGATTCAATCATTGTAGTAAAGATACACGGAAAAGGAAACGCCATGGAAAGAAGTGAGACCTCCATTCATGGTTAGAAAACCAGATGAAGGCCTGCACATCAACAACCGAATAATGCAAAAGACTTTATGAGAGAACTTTGATGTATATAAGGATTGATTATGATTCATTTAGCACTTAGCATAACATATACCTTAAAAATGATACAAGGGAAGGTACCCAATCCCAAAATAGTAAGAACCGATAATCAAGTACACAATATATAGCTCAAACTGGAATGGAAAAAAAGAAGAAAAAAGCCATTCATTTGTTGAGATCATTGGCATGTAAAGCAAGAGGCAGCCCACTGAGAAAGCCACGAAACTGTCTAAACAGTAACAATCAGGCTAATAGAGTTGGTGTGAGCCATTCAATAGATCAGCTACAAAACTTCTCATTGTTTTAGAATAAAAGAAAAATAAAGACTGCAACAAATTGTCAGAAGATGAATAAGAAGAATGACCACAAACTGCAAACTGAAATTTAGACTAGTACATGTTTCACATTAGGAAAAGGAGAATAAGAAATAAGTCATTTAACATCTGGATCCTTCCATTATATGCAAATGAGATAAACCAAAGATATTACAAGCACAGAAATTCCATTGAGAATTAATAAAACCTTTACTGTGTTCTATATTTTTGTTTACTCTATAAATAGAGCAGATATATGGTCATTTGGTATAACAGCACTTGAACTTGCTCATGGTCATGCCCCATTTTCCAAGTATCCACCAATGAAAGTAATTTACATGTCTTCTAATATTTGCATTTACCTACTGACAACACTTCTCTGTTTCTTCGAGGTCAGGGTTGAATTATTTCTCTTATTTTTCTGGATGCAGGTTTTGCTTAAGACTTTACAAAATGCCTCTCCAGGTCTTGATTATGAAAGAGACAAGAGGTTTTCAAAGGTTTGTGGTGTTCACTAAACACTTTGTAGCATCTATTACTTATATTGGTTATTTACATCTAAATGTTCCTCATCTCTTTGCAGTCTTTCAAAGAATTAGTTGCTACCTGCTTAGTAAAAGACCCAAAAAAGCGTCCAAGTTCAGAAAAGCTTTTAAAGCACCACTTCTTTAAACAAGCACGTGGCATCAAATATCTAGCTCACACCATTCTAGATGGCCTTGCTCCTTTGGGTGATGGTTTTAGAATGCTGAAAGTTTGCTGTTCATTCGTAAAATCTTCTGTTCTGTGTAAAAATTGTTTGGGTTTTGTTGTCATTCCTCTTGCTTGTGTTCCAGGCTAAAGAGGCAGATATGTTGGTACAGAACAAGGCTCTTTATGAGGATAAGGAGCAATTATCTTAGGTAGGTTCATTTTAAGTTCTGTGTATTAAATGCTTGCTTCTGGCATGGTCTATGCAAGGAGATGTTTTTTATGAGTGCAGTTTCTCATTATGTCAACTTTAACCACATCATTTTGCTGTATTCTTGTGTCTGTGTTGTATCCATACTTCATTTTGTAATTAGACCTTGAGGATTAAAAATATGCTACATTTGAGCAACTATTACAGAAAGAATATATTCGAGGAATTAGTGCCTGGAATTTTAACCCGGAGGATTTAAAAAGTCAAGCTACTCTAGTAAGTATTTTCACCTTCCTACTTTGTCTTATTTATTTTAATTAGGTGGCGAAGCTAGGCATTACTGGGCATCATTTTCTTCTTGTAAATACTTTTATGTTGCCCACAGATTCAAGATGATGACATACCTAATGCAGAAGAGCCACATAGGGATAAGAAGCAAAAAGACAGATTGGATGACTTCAAGGTTCCTGGAGAGGAGCTACCTGTTGTAGCAGCTAATCATTCAGATGGTGCACCCATGCCAGACAAGGAGGTACTGTTATTGTACTGAAATGACCTAATATTCTATCAATATATCCCCAAATTACCCGTGCACCTTCCTGGATTGGACCAAAAAGATCGATGTGAATATAAAACAGCACAAGCCATGATTTCACTTGCAGCCACTGATGAGCATAACACCAAAGGTATAATATGAACAAAATTATGCAACTCTAGCATGGAAATGACAACAAAGTGCAATTTTTCTACGGGATAAGGAACATCTGATTTAGAAAGGGAAGAAAAAGGTTCTTCAAGTTTAAAACTTCTAAAAGTAAGGCTGGAAAAATAGTACATGATATATCTCATTACTACATTGCCGCACTGTCATCTTTAAAACAAAGGCATGATAAGAAAATGTCATCAACAAACAAAGGGATGTTGTGCTAGATATAAGTTTCTAAAATCAATCTAAAAGAATTAGGAGCCTGTTCCAACCCTTCTGAACAATGTATACCTCGTAGTGTAGACCCCTGCTGCCAGAGCAGTCACTCCACCAACAATATATTATAAATGAAAGAAACTAATCAAAAAATACAAAATCAATTGATTCAAACCTTGGCAATAAGACTTTCCACAATCCAACAACAAGCAATTTAGATCGAAATTCTATCTATCTATTATGCATAGAAAAACAAGCAAACATAAGTATTGAGGGGTGGAAATGGAGAAACAAAACTTCGTTTAAGGTTTGAGAACGCACCAAATGAGATAAAAATTTAATCTCCTTCAATGTCTCCTTCCACTACCATTAACGCACCGAATGGTACGACTTTGAATGTGTAATTGAAAATTCGAGAATAGCTTCTACTACCTTTCAAATGTGAAGTTGAGAATGCGAAAATGGAATTTGAAATTGAGAATGCGAGAATGGAACATGTAATCGAGATTGGAAGATCGGAAGTGTAGTGGAAAATGTGTAGTGGAAAATGCAAGAAAAGGAGAATGAAAATGATATACGGAGGTAGTGCTGGGAGATACAGAGGTAGAGCTGGGAACGAGAGAGTGTGTAAAATGTGTAAGAGTCAAGAATGGTAACAACAATTAGTAAAGTCAAAGTTCCTACTCACTTGTAGTTAAGAATTAAATTCCTTGTCAAATATTCTAGAAAGTCTAAGATCCTACTCACTTGTATCAAACTTTGTTATTAACTATAACCTCTTTTCCTACGAAAAAAAAATTGCAAGTTTTATTTTCTGCGGATTTTAAATTTGTGTGAAATATTTCTTGCAATTATTTATTTTCAAATAAATTTGTAGAAAACAAAAAAAAATCTACGAAATTTTCTACCATTTTTTATCCGTAAAAAAAACTTCCTATGATTGTTGAAATGGTAGCAAAATTTGCAAGAAGTTTCTATGGATATATTCTGGTAACAAAATCCATAGGAATTTCTTATAAATTATATTTCACAACAAAATTCACACGAAGTTCTTCAAATTATTTTTCGAAGAAAATTTGCAGGGTAAATAACATATTTCTAGTAGTGTAACTTCGTTCTCAGTTGAGTTGACTTCATCTGAACTCTAGTTTGACCTGCAAAATGAGATTACTCTTTTTGTTAGCTAAAATCCACAAATTAGCATAGATTTGTATTTTTCCAATTTTTACCTTGGAAATCTGAATCTTAGCTAATATGAGATTCTTAACTACAAATTAGAGTCTATTCTACCCCTCTTAGGACCTTATAGGGTGTCTAAAATATGAATTATCAAATATCAGCATCTTCTCGAATCTCTTGGAGGACTACATGCTGAATCATGGACGATTTCACTGTGTATGCCAAATCTTTTGACACATGTCTAGAAAACCTATCTCAAGTACTACGTAGATGCATGGACACGAACCTCGTTTTGAATTTTGAAAAATGTCATTTTATGGTTGCAGAAGGAATTGTATTAGGACACCTCGTTTCAAGTAGAGGGATTGAAGTCAACAAAGCTAAGGTTGACATTATTGCTTCTCTACCTAACCCTACCTCTATGTAGGAAGTTCACTCTTTCCTTAGACATGCAGGTTTCTATAGGCGTTTCATAAAGAACATCTGTAAAATTGCCTTGCCGCTGTCCAAGCTGCTTCAAAAAGATGTGGATTTTGACTTCGACCAGCCCTACGTGGAAGCCGTCCAGGAGCTGAAGAAGCGACTCACGTCCATGATAAGTGATATTTTATACACCTCACAAGGGCTTAATATGGGTGTTATTGAGACCATTTGGTACTTAAAAATCACATCTTAGTTAAGATTTAGATTATGGACCTAGAAATAGGGAAAATATGAATATATGCTAAAAAAAGGATTTTAGCTAATAAAAAGATTGAATTCCTTTCGCAGGCCAAGCTAAGGACGACGTAGCCCATTAAGAGCATCTCAGTCCAAGAGAAGTTGTCCCAACCAGACCATCTCCTTCCTAGACCAGACCAGCTCCTCAGAATTGGGAAGTCGAAGGTTATCAATGGTGATCGCTCGATATAGTCAAAGCACTCTGGTTGACTGAATCCTCAGCATTCTAGTCAAAATTGGTGAACCATTATCATTCTTCCATGGTGGTCATTGTGGAAGGCGGAGCCCACAAATTCAACCACTATATCAGTACTTTGTTTCAATAATATAACTGCTTTGCATTTCTTACTTCTTGATTGTGAATTATGCTTTTAATCTGTTTTCATTGTGTCGCGGTTGTGCAATTGTAAGAGTATATCAACGTTAGACTAGGCCGGTTGGGACCAATTTAACAACTAATTAGGTAATCAATAAGAGAACCTAAAATCAACAACATCTATACTCCTTGGTAGTTTATGAGGTAGCGATTGTATAAATCCTTGGTATGGCAATGGACAAATATACAGCGGTCATTGTAAGAACCTTAGGTTGATTTGGAGTCACAAGCTTGAGGGAGGAGCCGGGAACTAATTGCTTATTGATCTTAGTGTTGATGTAGTAGTTAATTAGTATAACTTAGATTGCATTTACTTTCGTACTCAGTTTACTTTCTGTCTACTTTCTATGCTTTCTTACAACCCCCCCCCCCCCCGTTTATTTCCTGCATTTCAGTCCAAGACTGAGTCTAGTCCGACTCTGTCGCGTCTGTTTGGGTCCGAGTTTGCGCTTAGCCGAGATCGGATCAGATTGATCCTTGTCGATATCAAGCCGGCATTTTATACACTTGGCGTTTTCTGCGTTAACTTTGATTTCCACATTAAGCATAATAGAACACACTGTGTCCTTGAGAGATTTGACCTAGGGTTATGCTATGCTATAGTTAGCCTTAGTTTTTATTTGATTAATAGAACATGGCTAAAAACCCGAGTTGTCAAATTGGCGTCGTTGCTAGGGATACAAGTTCCTCTATGTCTTTGTGTGCCAAATTTGAGTTTAAGCTGAATCCCGAGTCTGTGGAATATTGTGTCTACCATTTGAGTCATAGAGTCTATTTTGAGTTTGGAAGTCTATGATTGTTTTCTTTTGGCTGCGTTTGAAAATAATATAGCATGCTGAGTATGTCTTGAATTTTTGTTGCGTGAGTTTCACCTTTGAAAAAAAAGGAGAAAGAAAAATAGTGCATAAATCCTTATTTTCCTTTTCTGAATAGTTGATTTTATTTTCTGCTCTACATAATTGACACTAACCCTTCACATAATTGACTTTCATTTTTCTGCATAGTTGATTTTGCAATTTTCTGCATAATTTCTATGATGCATGACTAGGAGTAGTTTTGACACATTGCATGATTTAGACCTTGATATAGAAATAACTTTACATAGGTTGAGGAAAGTTAGGAATATTGTAGTAAGTAGTAGTAGTAGTTTTAATTCAACTTCTAACTCTGATAATAGTATTTTTGCCACTAATAATTCTGACTCTTTCGAATATAGTAGTGCTAATATTAGCTCTGATTCTAATTTTGGTCCAAATAAATCCCAAGAGTTAGAACAGATGGAGAACAATGATCAAACTCTGAAGGAGTTGGCCACGCTGGATGTGGTGTACCAACCTTGGTGCATCCAGTACCCATAACTAGAACCAGCTCAAACTTACGAATTAAAATCTGGTTTGATACATTTGTTGCTAAAATTTCATGGTCTTGCAGGAGAAGATCCCCACAAGCACTTAAAGGAATTTCATGTGGTTTGTTCCACAATGAGGCCATAGGGGATATCGAAGGACTATATCAAGATGAAGGCGTTTCCATTTTCCTTGGATGGAGTTGCGAAGGATTGGTTGTATCTGCAGCCAATGCTTTTCAACACTTGGGGGATATGAAGTGCATGTTCCTGGAAAAGTTATTTTCGGCATCAAGAACTGTGACCATTAGAAAAGAAATTTGTGGGATAAGGCAACATTTTGGAGAGACTCTACATGAATATTGGGAGATTTAACAAGCAATGTGCCATATGTCCACATCATCAGAGTATGATTGACGCTGATTCAATATTTTTACGAGGGTCTGACGATGATGGACCAAAGTATGATTGACACTGCAAGTGGAAGAGTATTAGTGGACAAGACACCAACAACAGTAAGGCTTCTGATCTCCTATATGACAAGCAATACTCAACAAAATGGGATTAGAGGAGTCAGCCCATCCCGGATGGTGAATGAAATTAGTGTAGTTGATAATCTGAGACTGGAAAATCAATTGACCGAATTGACATCACTAGTAAGGCAACTTGCTGTTGGACAACATAAACCAAGTATAGCAGCCAAAGTTTGTGGTATTTGTACTTTCGTGGAGTACCCCACAGATATGTGCCCCACAGATATGTGCCCTACATTACAAGAAACGGAGTCGGATAATCCAGAGAGTATTGGAGCAATAGGTGGTTATCAATACGGGAAGCAACTGTACCAAAGTCGGCAGTTTGATAATCAACAATTTGGAAGGTAACAATTTCATCGAGTTCGAGTCAAAGGGCCATATGCGGCTCAGCGATTTGGATATGCTCCAAGTGTACCTCCAAATCAAAGTGGTTATCGGCAACCGAGTCCACAATACCAGGCACCACCGTTCCAACAACAGCAACAATAGAAAGTGCCATCACAAGGCAACTCACTATCTCTGGAGGACCTGATGAAGCAGTTAGAAATAAAAAATCTGGAGTTCCAGCAAAGCATGAACTCCAGCAATATGCAGTTCCAGCAAAATATAAGTCCTACCATCCAAGACCTCAAGATGTAAATAGGACAGCTAGCCAACACTATGAGTAATTGATATTCAGTCTATCTCTTAAGGAATAGTCGTCATTTCCCCTATCAAAATACTAGATTTCCTAAGCTAAAGTAGCATAGGGTCAACCTAGGTCATTCTTCTCAAGGACACCTGGTTCCTATATTTCTAAGGTTCAAACTGATAAAGATTACGATTGGGGAACGTAGGAAGTAGACTCGGCTAAAATTGTCAAGGGGGTTTTTATACTCGAAATCTAATTGCAAGAATTATAAAGATCTAACTAAAGAACTAAGGCTTTAAAGACTACTTATGATTATGACATATTTACTTTATCATGTATCCGGGTTTCCCATTCTTGATTTCAATATTATTCCAATGATTTCTCATCAATCCAATTACTTACGACAATCGATGAACATTCGCCCCATACTAATTGATGACTTATGCAATCGCTACTTCGAGTTTGGCAGGGAATATGCACTTGATTGATGTAGATTATCTAGAACTCATCTATTGTGTTGTTAGAGTGGTTCCAACGGCCCCTAAACTAGCTTTCTCTAATCTTTACTATACACAATCATGATTAAGCAAGACAAGATTACGCTACAAAAATCAGTCATAACAAAGACCGAATATTAATCTTTCATTGATTAACTTGGAACTTGATACAAAGAAATGTAATGGTATGCATACGTGGATCAACTTCCTGTGACAATTACCTACAGTAGTTGCAATGTCCCTCCTTCATTGGCTTGGTACTGAGGGGTTGAATCACTAAATAGTGTGCCAGCGAACCTTGATAGTCTCCTCTTAGCAACCAGCCACTACACACACACAAGTCATGTACCCACTCGATCGACTAGGTACTCTTTGAAGTCTTGAGGAACAAAGAGGTGCGTAGGGAAATTTGGCTTGTGGAAATGGAAAGGTATGGCGGCTACGGTAATGGTACGTGTTTTATCAGGTTGGCTCTCTTGTGAATGTTGACATGCCTTGTATTTATACATGCTCCTATAACTACTTCCTAACAGTAATAACATACTCAACTAACTAACTGCTTTCCTAGTTGACACGTATAAGAATGCCGGCTTGGAGTCGGTCTTCATCTAGTCAGAGAGGGTTTTGGCTTCTGCCGGGACTAGTTCTCTTCCTGGAGTCAGCCATGCAGAGTCGTCTTTAGTCGGGACAGCTCTTGACTCGGTCTCGGTTTCAAGCTGAGAATTCCGATTCCAGGTTGACTTGCAACGTGAGATTAATCCAACTGTTAGCTAAAATCAACCTTTTTGTATGGATTCGTATTTTTGTCTTACATTTTAGGAAACCAAAATCTTTAGCTGATAAGAGGTTCTTAACCACAATTTAGAGTCTTAGTCTACCCATATTAAGACCTTATTAGAGGGTATAAACTGTGTATAATCACTCCCCCACACTTACTTTTTGCACTCTTGGGCAAACCCGCTGTCTCAGTTAGGAAAATGTGAAACAAAGAAAACAAATTGACAAAACAAGTTGTGAGAAGTATTTGTAAAAATAATGTCATTAGGAGATAAAGTAGTGCAAGCATATACTCATCCCGATTCCAGTCCGTCAACTAGTTATGAAACTCTATCCTCCATGTTCAATTCAAATAAATAACATCGAAATTTTTCTCAAGCTCAACTGGATTCGGACAAGGTCCTCACTAAATATTCTATCTTTTCCTCAAGTGTTTGGGGCTTGTGTTTACACTCAAACATCCTATGCACCAGCACTTCCAGGTTTTGACTAGCCTCTCTGATGCTACTAATTTAAACATGCATGCTTTGATGATCATTAGGACTTTTTATTCGGGTTGTAATGTGGTCAGGGTGAAAAGGTGGGATATAAAGGTGTAAGTGAGCTTCAAAGAAACCTCAAGGGAGTAAAGGAGCAATAAGGAGTAAGCCTTATAAGTATGGAGAATTGACTCCAAGATGCTACAAGGACACAGTGTGCTAAATTGTGACTTAATGTGAAAACTAGAGTAATGCAAAAAACTCTCAAGTGTAGAATGCCGACTTGCTCTCGGTAAAGATGGATCCAATTCAGTCTCGACAGAGACGAATCCGACACGGTCTCAGCTAAGTGAAAAGTTGGACGCAACAGAGTCAGATTGACTCGATTTCGAATGAAAGCAAAAGAGTCAGACTAGACTCGGTCTCGAACTGAAAAGCAAGAAATAGGGGGGTTGGTTGTAGAGAAAATAAAGGGAGAATTTAAGCTAAATAGGAAAGTAAATGCAATCTAAACTAGGCTACCTCTATTTCTACTACTGCATTCGTGCTAAGTCCTAATAAACAAGCCGGTTCCACTCCTTTCACTTAAGATTATGCATCTGAATCAACATGAGATTCTTCTTATGTTAATAGCCAAACATTCGTCCATTGCCATACCGAGGACTTACACAATCGCTACCTCATCAGTTGGTAGGGATTAAGCGTGGAGTTGATTTTAGGTTCTCTAATCGATTACCTACTGAAGTTGTTAAACCGGTTCCAATTGGCCTAGTCTAATGTGGGTCTACTTAACAATGTGCAATCGCGACACAGTGAAGCAGATTAAAATACATGATTCATAACCGAGAGATCAGAATTGGAAACTACTTATATTATTAGAGAAAGTATACAAACACAGGGTGTGAATTCGAGGATTATCGCCATGGAAGGATGGCGATGGTTCACCGTACATAGCCAACACACTGAGGATCAGGTCCACCAGAGTGCGATGGCAAGCCAAGCGGTCCCCTATGACAACCTTTGGCCTATTAGTTCTTGACCTATGCCTCTTTGATCGAGAGAGAAACCTCTGATAGCACCGTGGACCAACGTGGGAAATGAGACATGAGCGAGAAGATGAAGTGTGTGACATATGGAAATTAAGGTTGAATTTAAGACGCCCTAAAATATGCACGAGGTCCCTATATATACAAGGCTGGATTCCTCGCGCCATTCGTGATAGAGATATCCTCTCAGTCTCTCAGGTGTTTGGGATTGTATATACACTCAAACATCCCATGCAACCGGCTCTACCAAACTTTGACTAGCCTCTCCTTCTGCACCTTTAAAAACACATGCAATCATGATCACTAGGACTTCTTGTCAGCTTGTAATGTAACCAAGGTTAAGGGTAGGATATAGGATGGTAAGTGAGCTTGTAATGAGCTGTCATATCAGAAAATGGTTATTCAGGCTCAAAGAGGGAAACAAGGGATTTATTTTTACAATGTAGGTCCGTTTGGCTCAGGGCTTGTTAGAAAAATGGCCTAGATCATATCATTCCTACATGCGAAACCAAGTATATTCAGAGAATCAAGGCAAAATCTAGAGTAACCAGTTAGCATGGATGCAAAAATCACACAAGAAAGGAGAGAATGACAAATGCAAATGGAGGGATTTATGCTTGGAAGGTTAGATAATTTCCACCCAATTGCCTTCTTATGTTGCCTTAGGACGTGCAACAATTTATCCTCCTGCTCCCAATGGAGATTGTTGGCAATGATGACTAGAAGTTGTTGTTCAGTATCCAGATAGGCGTACTTCAAATGACTCGGCAATGGTTTCAGTTCTATGGGTAGTGGCAGAGATGAAGAGTTGTCATTAGTTTCTTCAGTATCCAACTGGCCGACTTCAATTGGACTCGACACCAAGTGTGTCGACATGATCTCGGCCTTCAGTTTCTATGATTGACTCCTCTTGATTGAGATAGAATTGGCTCTTGTCGGATTAGAGTCGAACTCGGCATTTTTACTTGTACTAGAGTCGGATCTGGATGGCACACGGTTCTAGTTTGTTATCCGAAACAGATTCGACTCTTGCTTGCTTTTGGTCTTCACTGGCCGAGTTGCTCTTTGCTCATGTATGCACCATTACGATGGCTCGGCACTTGTCTTTCTAGCCGAGTTGACTTCGGCCTCTTGTCGGCCTCGGCCTCTTTTGGCCGACTCATACTCGGTAGTAAACATTGTTGCCACTTGTGCTGGGAATAGCTTTTTGATCTCGGCAACTTGAACTTTTGTATTATTTGAACACTCCGGGTCCTCATGCTTGCATACTTGGTCCAATAACTTGAGCAATTCAGCTTCCTGACTCAAGTCGGCAAGGTCAATGGTATCATCCTCGGAGTTGGAAAGATTGTGTACTCCTTATAATTCATCACAGTTGGCATCATTTACTATGGACTCTAAGTAGTCAAATGATTCAGTGTGCCTAGCAAAATCTAAAATATCTTCATTGTTGTTGTCTAGTTGAAGGCTCTCTTCAACTAGCTCATCAATCAAATCTATGCCAAAGAGTGAATGGTCCTCGGTGGGGTGCTTTATAGCTTCGAAAATATTAAACTACACCAGAGTGTCACCAAATTCCATGGAGAGCGTCCCGGCATGCACATCAATCTTTGTTCTGGCAGTCATGAGGAACGGTCGCCCCAATATTAAGGTAGATCCCTTCCATGATGTCTCATCCTCCATATCTAGCACATAGAAGTCGACTGGAAAAATCAGCTCATTTACTTGGACCAATACATCTTCGAGAACGCCCAAGGGTTGAACAGTACTTCTATTTGCCAGTTGTATTGTCATCCCAGTGGGTTCTAGATCACCAAAATTCAAGGATTTGTGGATTGATGTTGGCATGACATTAATTGAAGCTCCTAAGTCTAGCATGGCATCAACAAAGGTACAATCGCTAATGGTACATGAGACAAAGAAAATTCCGGGGTCTTGGAATTTCTTTGGCAATGCTTGTTGGGCTCGTGTAGTGAAGTCTTCGTTTCTGGTTAACATTGACATTATACCTCCTACTTCCACTCCCCCTTTTATCTTCTTCCTCTTGTGCACACACAATTCCTTGAGGAATTTTGCATACTTGGGAATCTGCTTTATGGCATCTAGGAGTGGAATTTTAATCTCCACCTTCCAAAACATCTTCAGCAACTCTTCATCGAACTTAGGCTTCCTTGCTGAAAGAGTTCGAGTTGGAAATGGTAATGGGACAGCCTTATTCGGTTGAGGTATCTGTGAGTCGGCATCCGATTCAGAGTCGACATAAGTCGATCTCGGCTCTTATTGCGATGCTGGTTGCGGCAGTTCTCTACCCCTCCTCAGAGTTACCATGATCGCATTCACCCTCAGATTCGGAATTGTTTGTGAGGGAAGGCTGCCAAACCTGGTTGATTGTAAATGGCTTACAGTATTGGCTAACTGTCCTATTTGCGTCTTGAGCTCTTGAATGGTGGCGCTCATATTTAGCTGGAATTGCATGTTGCTGGAGTTCACATTTTGTTGGAATTCTAGATTGCATATTGCTAACTGCTTCATCAGTTCCTCTAGAGATGGTGAGTCATCTTGAGTTGGCACTCTTTGTTGTTGTTACTGTTGGAACGATGGCGACTGGTATTGTGGAGTTGGTTGTCGATAACCAATTTGACCTTGAGGTATATTTTGGGCAGGTCTGAATCGCTGAGTTGCATATGGGCCTTGACTCGGCCCTGGCCACAACAACTGTCTTCCAAATTATTGATTATCAAACTGTCGACTATGATACGACTATCTCCCGTACTGATAACCACCTATTGCTCTAACACTCTTTGGGTAGTCTGACTCAATTTCTTGTAATGTGGGGCACATGTCGATGGGGTGCTCCATGAAAGTACAAATACCATAGACTATGGCCACTATGCTTGGTTGGTGTTATCCAACAGCAAGTTGCCTCACTAGTGATATCAACTTGGTTAGTTGGTTCTCCAGTCTTAGGTTGTCAACTGCACCAATTTCATTCACCATTCGGGGTTGGCCAGCTCCTCTAATCCCAAACTATTGTGTATTACATGCCATATTAGAGATCAGGTGGCTTGTTGCAGTTGGCATCTTGTCCATTAATGCTCCTCCACTAGTAGCATCATTCATGCTTCTATCCATCGTCGTCAGACCTTTATAAAAGTACTAAATCAGCAATTGCTCGCTAATCTGATGATGCGGACATGTGGCACATAGCTTGTTAAATCTCTCCCAATACTCATGCAAAGTTTCTCCAGAATGTTGCCTTATCCCACAAATCTCCTTCCTGATGGTCGCAGTTCTGGATGCCGAAAAGAATTTCTCCAGAAACATGCACTTCATGTCTCCCTAGGTGTTGAAGAGAACCGGCTGTTTCACAACTTCATCCAAGGAAAATGGAAACGTCTTCATTTTGATGTAGTCCTCTGGTATCCCTTGCGGCCTCATTGTCGAACAAACCACATGGAATTCCTTCAAATGCTTGTGGTGATCTTCTCCTGCAAGACCATGAAATTTAGGCAATAAATGTATAAGACCAGATTTAAGTTCATATGTGTGAACTAGTTCTAATTATAAATATTGGATGCACCAAGGTTGGTACACCACATCCGGCATGGCCGACTCCTTTAGAGTTCGATCATTATTCTCCATCTGTTCTAGCTCTGGAAAATGATTAGTACTGCTACACTCAAAAGAATTAGAATTGTTAGTAACAAGGCTACCAGAAATAGAATTAGAACTATTACTCACTACTATATTCCTAGCCTTCCTTAACCTACGTAAAATTATTTCTATCTCAAGATCTAATTCATGCAATGGATTAGGACTACTTTTAGTCATGCATGGTAAAAAAAACTATGCAGTCAATTGCACAAAGAATGGAAGTCAATTATGCAAGTTAAAGTCAAATAATGCAGAGATGGTTAGTATCAATTATGCAGAAGAATATTAATAATGCAAAACAAGAGAGCCACATATTATAATATTTTTCTTTTACTCTTTTTTTTTTGAAGATAAAAACTCACGTAGAAATTCAACACACACTCAACATGCTATATTATTTTCAAACTCGGCTAAAAAAACAAAAACAGACTCAATAAACTCAAATGATAGACACAACATTCCACCGCTCGGGGTTCGGCTTAGTTTTAGCACGCAAAGACACAAAAGAACTTGTGTCCCCGGCAACGGTGCCAATTTGATAAGGCTCATTTTTAGTTGTCTTTTCGCGCATCAAATAAACTAAAGCTAACTATAGCATAGTCAACCCTAGGTCGAATTCTCTCAAGGACATAGTGCGCTCAATTGTCACTTAATGAGAAAACTAGAGTAATGCAGAAAACTCTCAAGTGTAGAATGCCGACTCGCTCTCGGCAAAGACGGATCTAATTCGGTCTCGATAAAGACAAATCCAACACGGTAACAGCTAAGAGCAGAGTTAGACACAGTAGAGTCAAATTGACTCGGTTCCAGGTGAACGCGATAGAGTTGGACTAGACTCAACATCAAATTCTTGAAGAAGCAGCATCCACCAGATCAGTCTTGACTTTGCATCTGGCTTCTTCAAGAGGTACTTCAGCGCTGCATGATCAGAAAAGACTACAATTTTGGAGCCATGTAAGTATGATATAAACTTGACTAAGGCAAACACTATTACCAAAAGCTCCTTTTCAGTGGTTGTGCATCCATCGTTCGAGAGGCGTAAGCAATAACGTGTAGCTACTTGCCGACTCGTTGGCCTAGGACTGCTCCTAGCTTAGAGTTGGAGGCGTCACACATCAGTTTGAACGGGACCTCCCAATTTAGTTCTTGGAGTATAGGCGTGGACATGAGTCTTCTCTTCAATTCTTGAAATGCATCCACACAAGACTGATCAAAGTTGAAGTCGACATCCTTCTATAGCAACTTGGACAAAGGCAGGGCGGTTTTGCTAAAATCTTAAATGAATCGCCTGTAAAAACTTGCATGACCAAGAAATGAACGAACCTCCCGCATAGAGGTGGGGTTAGTTAAAGAAGAGCTAACATCTATTTTAGCTTTATCGACCTTGATACCTCTGGCCGAGACAAGGTGTCCTAGGACAATACCTGCAGTAACCATAAAGTGGCACTTTTCAAAGTTTAAAACTAGGTTGCTGTCTATGCACCTATGTAGTACTTTAGAGAGGTTATTTAAATAGGCTTAAAATGATTCAACATAAACTGTGAAATCATCCATGAAACCACCATGTTGTCCTCCAAGAAAACCGAGAAGATGCTGATCATGCATCTTTGGAAGGTGCTTAGGGCGTTGCAAAGTCCGAACAGCATTCGTGTATATGAGAACGTTCCAAATGGTCATGTGAAAGTGGTCTTGTGTTGACCCATAGGCGCTATATGAATATGCATATAGCTTGAAAAACCATCCAAAAAGCAAAAATGGGATTTACCTACTAATTTTTCTAATACTTCGTCAATGAATGCTAGCGGAAAATGATCCTTATGAGTTTCCTGATTCAGTTTCCTATAGTTAATGCAAAATTGCCAACTATTCTAAATCCTAGCTGACACCATTTCATCTTGCCGGTTGTTGATGACCATCATCCTGGACTTCTTAGGTACTACTTGAACCGAACTTACCTAGTGGCTATCCGAAATGGGATAAATGATCCCGGCTACAAGTAGTTTTGTAACTTCCTTTTTTGACGATGTCTAGTAAAGTCAGATTCATCCTCCGCTGTTGTTGCCTAACTAATCGGGCATCCTCCTCCAGCAAGATTTTATGCATGCAAATTGAGGTGTTGATCCCGGGAAGGTCGACTAGCGTCCAACCAAATGCTTTCTTGTGCTTCTTGAGTACCTCAAGCAATTTCTCTTCTTGATCTCTATGGAGATTGTTGGCTATGATTATTGGAAATTGTTGGTTGTCTCCCAAGTAAGCATACTTGAAGTGTTCGAGCAATGGCTTTAACTCAGTTGCTTGGGGTTGAGGTGAAACATATTTTTGGGTTGGTGGAGCCGGTTGGCTGACTTTGTTCAAAAGCGGATCCAGATGTCCAAAGTTGGACACAACCTTTGTTTGCTTAGACGACTCGAATCGGGCCTCCTGTCAACTACTAGGCACGATAGCGGCTCTATCCGGGTTGATCGAGTTGGTGTCGGCCGACTTATGCATGATGGAGTCAAACTCGACTTCCTTCTCTCCCTTGGAGTCGGACTCGGTCCTTTTGTCCTCTCGAAAGCTAATCCTAGAATCGGACTCGGTGCTTATCAATGTTACTATTATTGATACTCTCGGCTTGTTGTTGTTGGAGGCATGAAATTCGGGATAGTGGGAGGTTCTGGGGGATTCGGCAATCCTGTACGGAATTAAGTCAAAAATAACATCCCCAAAATACGAGAAAGGAAGCATGTGGGGTAGTATTTCAGAATCGGCCCTTACCGTCTCAATACAGAATTCATTGATTGCATCAATCTTATCAACAAAACTAACTAAACTAGCAATATTAGTGCCTAATCGAAAGTATTCTTTCACGAGTCCATCAATGGCATCCAGACTGAAGGTTGAATGATCTTCAGTGGGATGTTTTAGCGCTTCAAAGATATTGAACTCTATGTGAGTATCCCCGAACTCCATTGAAAGGGTCCTGGCATGAACGTCGATCTTGGTCTTCTCTGTCATCAAAAATGGCCGTCCTAAAATCAATGCAGATCCACCCTCGGACACGTCGTCTTCCATATCCAACACATAAAAATCTGCTGGGAAAACCAACTCGTTAACCTAGACAAGTACGTCTTCGAGGATGCCAAAGGGTTGCACAACACTCCAGTTGGCGAGTTGGACCTCCATCCCAGTCGACTCCAAATCCCCAAGGTTGAGCGACTTGTAAATTGATGCTGGCATCATGTTGACCGAGGCTCCAAAGTCCAACATGGCATCGGTAAATGTCCTTCCACCTATGATGCATGGGACCACAAATATGCCCGGATCTGGACACTTCTTAGGTAGAATACGTTGAATCCCGACTCTGGTATCTTCACACTGTACCAACGATAATACAACTCCTCCCATCTCGGCAGCTCCCTTCATCTTCCTCCTCTTATGAACACAGAGTTCCTTGAGGAACTTAGCGTATTTGGGAATCTTTTATATTGCATCGATTAACAGAATGTTGATATCCACCTAGCTGAACAGATTTAGCAAGTCTTCATCGATCTTGGATCTCTTTGTTATAACTACCTGGTTGGGGAATGGCAATGGAACACTCTTGGCTCTCAACTCAGCCTCGGCTGTGATTGATCACGAAGTTGGCAGCAGTGTAGTTGACGGTGGTAACTCCTTACCACTTCGAAGTCGCGTCATGCCAACTCCTCCTCTTGTCGGATTTGGAATTGTCTGGGAAGGGATCATTCTAGAACCGACCGACTGCATTTGGCCCACCGTGTCAGCCAGTTATCCTATCTATATTTTTAAATCTTGTATAGCCGCGATTATGTTTTGTAGGAACTGTAGAATCAAGTCCTCCATTGTAGGATTATTCTCCCATGGCGACATTTGCTTGTGCTGTTGTTAGTGGAATGGTGGTGTCTGGTATCTTGGTCCCTACGGTTGATAATTGGCTTGACTCGGACTCGGCAAGGTCCCGGCTAGTCCAAACCTTGGCTTTGTATTCTGGCCAGATTCAAATTTGGTTGGTGCGATTGCCTTCAAAATTGTTGATTATCAAACGGCCGGCTCGGATACGACTGCCTCCAATGTTGGTGCCCGCCTCCTAATGCTCCAACACACTTTGTACTCTCGGTTTCGGACTTTTGTAAAGTAGACATATCAGTCAGGTACTCCACCAAGGCGCAAATTCCACATACATGTTGCACGACCTATTGATGCTGGCCGACAGTAAGTTGCCTCACTAAAGATGTCAGCTCTATCAACTAGTTTTTCAATCTCTGACCGTCAAGCACACTAACTTCGCTTACATTCCTGGAGGTGTCGGCTCCTCCTCTAACTCTGAACTGTTGCGTGTTGCTTGCCATGTTCAAAATCAAGAGCCTTGCTGCATCAATCATGCTTCGGTCCATCGTTAACAGCCCTTCGTAGAAGTATTGCAATAGTAGTTGCTCGCTGATTTGGTGGTGCGGGCATGTGGCGCACAACTTATTAAATCGCTCCCAGTATTCATGTAGAGTTTCTCCTGAATGTTGACGAATTCCACAGATCTCCTTTCGGATGGCCGCTATCCTGGAAGCCAGGAAGAACTTCTCAAGGATCATTCGCTTCATGTCTCCTCACGTGGTGCACACAACCACCTGTAGGTACAACCAATCTTTCGCTACCCCGTCGAGGGACAACGGAAATGCCTTCATCTTGATACAATCCTTCGGTATCCCTTGCGGTCTCATCATGTAGTAGACCACGTGGAATTGCTTCAAGTGTTTTTGTGGATCCTCACCTACAAGACCGTGGAATTTTGGTAATGAGTGTATGAGTCCAAACTTCAACTCGTACGTCTGAGCCAGGTCCAACTGTGGATATTGTATGCACCATGGCTGGTATAATATATCCAGCATCGCCAGCTCCTTTAATGTCCTATTGTTATTGTTTTCCATTGGGTCCGGCCCGTACAGTGGATTATCTAAAAAATCAGGCTTCATTTCAAAATTGTCAATCTCAATTATAGAGTGAATCCTATCACCAGTATGTTCTATATGCATGTTTTTGGTTTTCTTGATCCTGCTCAAGGTTTTTTCTATCTTAGGATCAAGAGGATGCAAACTACCAGAACTCCTTTTCCTAGTCATGCTTGCTTCTATCTGACGTACAATGGTTAAGTGCAGTTAAAATGCAAAGGGATCGCATGCATTGAACAAGAAAAAGAACAAATTTTCACTGGAACGCAATCACAACCTACAATATTGAGATATATACAGCTGTTCATTACAGGTTTGCAGAGGAAAATTTATGTGGAGCTCTACCTAAGTGGATAACATGACCTATATGCAAGAAGACACATACATGCTATCAAAAAGAAAGAAACCCAAGAATTCATGGAACATGATGTACAACCTCAAGAATACAAAGACATTCATTTACATGACAACAGTAAAGAAAAGTGCATGAAACTTCAAAAATTTTAAAGTAAAAGTATAGCAAAATTGGAACTAAAAGATGTTGGTTGCACAAAATGTAACAGACTCGGACTAGGCTAACATGCAAATTAGACTCGACATCCACAAGAATTTAACTATATTAAAAGCAAAATGCAGACTTAGTAGCTAGACAAGAAAAGACTTATAGTAAAGATATAATTAGTCCATCAAGACAGATAAAATAAATTCTGTATACCTACAGACAATCATCCTACCGCCTCAAGTTCGATCTCTAATCAGACTCGGCGCACTTAGGAACACAAAACATGTCCCCGACAACGGCGCCAATTTGATTGTCGGTCTCTCTCTTAAGGAATAGTCATCATTTCCCTATCGAAATACTAGATTTCCTAAACTAAAGTAGCACAGGGTCAACCTAGGTCATTCTTCTCAAGGACACGTGCTTTCTATATTTCCAAGGTTAAAACTGATAAAGATTACGACTAGGGAACGTAGGATGTAGACCAGGCTGGAATTGTAAAGGGGGTTTTTATACTCAAAATCTAATTGCAAGAATTATAAAGATCTAACTAAAGAACTAAGGCTTTAAAGACTACTTATGATTATGACATATTAACTTTATCATGTATCCGGGTTTCCCATTCCTGATTTCAATATTATTCCAATGATTTCTCATCAATCCAATTACTTACAACAATCGTCGAACATTTGTCCCATACTAACTGATGACTTATGCAATCGCTGCTTCGAGTTTGGTAGGGAATATGCACTTGATTGATGTAGATTATCTAGAATTCATCTATTGTGTTGTTAGAGTGCTTCCAATCGGCCCCTAAACTAACGTGCTCTAATCTTTACTGTACACAATCGTGATTAAGCAAGACAAGATTATTCTATAGAAATAAGTCATAACAAAGACAGAATATTAATCTTTCATTGATTAACCTGGAACTTGATACAAAGAAATGTAATGGTATGGATACGTGGATCAACTTCCTATGATAATTGCCTACAGTAGTTGCAGCGTTCCTCCTCCGTTGGCCAAGTACTAAAGGGTTGAATCACTAAGTAGTGTGCCAGCACACCCTGACAATCTCCTCTTAGCAACCGGCCGCTATTCAGACGCAGGTCTTGTACCCACTCCTTTGACTGGGTATTCTTTGAAGTCTCGAGGAACAAAGAGGTGCATAGTGAAATTTGGCTCGTGAAAATGGAAAGGTATGGTAGCTACAGTAATGGTACATGTTCTACTGAGAAGCCAAGTTTGTCAGGAGGGGACTGATTGGGATTTCCAACACACTCTGGTGAATCTGATCCTCAACGCTCAAGCTACTGGAGGTGAACCACGACCATCAACCATGGCGATCGTTGTGGAAGATGGATCCACCTGAATTCATACCATGGTGTTTGTACTATGTTCTCTGTTAATCAATTTCATTCTACATTCCTTATCTCCGTTCTCTTCCTCTCCTTTAATTCATGATTTAATCTACGGTTGCAATTGAATTGTGAACAATGTTAAGCTAAGCCAATTGGAACTGGTTTAACTAATTCAGTAGGTAATCATTTAACGATTGTTAATCGAGAACCTAAAATCAATTCTGAACTTAATCCCTTCCAACTAATGAGGTAGCGATTGCGTAATTCCTCGGTATGGCAATGGACGAACCTTTGGCGATTGCCATAAGACTTCCCAAGGCTGATATGGATTGGGAACTAGAGGTGTGAAAATCGGACTGGACTTGAATTAATAGAACTGAACATGAATATAGTTATATCATAATAATAATAATAGTGAAACCAGTAGCGTTAGCATATGTTCACTGCATTCATAGTTTTAGTTTATTTTCTGCTTTACTTGCATTTCAATCCCTCCTATTTACTGCTTTTCAGTCCGAGGCAGAGATAGTCCATCTTTGTAGCGTCTGTCTGCACTCAGTTGAGACCAAGCTGGATAGATCTCTGCCGAGATCATCTCGGCCCAATCTCTGCCGAGAGCGACTTGGCCACTACCGAGGCAAGTCAATACTCTACATCTCAAATTATACATCATTTCACTACACACCGAATCACAATCGAGCACACTGTGTCCTTGAGAAGAATGACCTAGGGTTGACTATACTATAGTTAACTTTAGTTATTTGATGCCTGTTAAGACGACTAAAAACGAGCTTATCAAATTGGCGTCATTGCCGGGATACAAGTTCTTTTTGTGTTTTCGTGTGCTAAGTTAAGTGAAGTCGAATCCCAAGTGTGTCTGATAAGTCAGTTTATTGAATCTTTGAATTTGTCTGTGTCTGTCTTCTAGGTTTGGGATTCTAAATAATTAGTATGTTGAGTGTTGTGTTGTCAATTTTTCTGCGTGAATTCATCGCCAAAAAAAAAAAAACCGCAATAAAACATTTGTTTCTGCAGTGCATAGTGTTAGCATTCTATTTTGACTTGCATTCATTTTACATTGCATTCTTTTTATATTACATTCTTGTAGTTCTATTAGGTAGTTGACTGGTAGTTGTAGTTTACCATTTGTAAGTATTGTTTTGAGTCTAACTTTCTGCATAACATGTAAAATGCATGACTAGGAGTAGTAATGACTCATTGTATGCTTTCGACCCAGAGATAGAATTAACTTTACGTAGATTACAAAAAATAAGAAACACTACAGTAAATACTGGTAGTAGTTCAGATTCTGCCATTAATTCTAACCTGTCTTCCGCTAACACACTTGTTGCTAGTTGTAGAGCCAGGACAGATGGAGAATAATGACCAAACATTGAAGGAATTGGCCACTCCAGACGTGGTGTATCAACCTTGGTGCATCCAATACCTACAGCTGGAGCTAGCTCAAACATATGAATTGAAGTTTGGCCTTATACACCTGTTTCCTAAATTTCATGGTCTTGCAGGAGAAGACCCCCACAAGCATCTAAAGGAATTCCATGTGGTGTGCTCCACTATGAGGCCACAGGGGATATCGGAGGACTACATCAAAATGAAGGCATTCCCATTCTCCTTGGATGAAGCAGCGGAGGATTGGTTGTACCTTCAGCCAGTACTTTTCAACACTTAGGGACATATAAAGCGCACATTCCTGGAGAAGTTCTTTCCAGCATCCAGAACTGCTTCCATCAGGAAGGAGATATGTGGGATAAGGCAGCATACAAGAGAGACTTTACACGAGTATTGGGAAAGGTTCAACAAACTCTGTGCCACCTGTCCACACCATCAGATCAGCGAACAGTTGTTGATCCAGTATTTCTATGAAGGACTATCAACGATGGATAGAAGCATGATAGACGCAGCCAGTGGAGGAGCTTTGATGGATAAAATGCCAGCAGCAGCAAGGCACCTGATCTCCAATATGGCAAGTAATACACAGCAGTTTGGGATTAGAGGGCCAAGTCAAACTCGAATGCTGAGTAAAATCGGTGCAGCTTCTAACCAGAGACTGGAGAATCAGCTGACCGAATTGACATCATTGGTGAGACAGCTTGCAGTTGGACAACACCAACCAGCCCTGGCAGCGAAGGTATGTGACATATGTACTTCCATGGAGCACCCCACTGATATGTGTCCCACTCTTCAAGAAACCGAGTCGGACCAATCAGAGAACGTTAGAGCCATAGGTGGATTTCAGTATGGGAAACAGCCGTATCAGAATCGACCATTTGATAGCTAGCAGCATGGAAGACAACCATTTCAGCCAGGACCGAACCAGGGGCCATACGCAGCTCAACAATTCGGATCCATACCGAACGCATATCAGAGACAAGCAGGGTATCAACAGCCGACTCCGCAATATCAAGCACCACTTTTCCAACAATAACAACAACAACAGAGAATGCCTACCCAAGGCAACTCTCCATCTTTGGAAGACCTAATGAAGTAGCTTGCAACCAGCAACCTAGAGTTCCAACAATCTGTGAGCTCCAGTAATATGCAGTTCCAGTAGAACATGACTGCAACCATCCAAGACCTCAAAACGCAGATCAGACAGCTAGCCAACACTGTGAGCCAATTGCAATCGGCTGGATCCAGCAACCTCCCCTCTCAAACCATTCCAAATCTGAGAGGGAATGCTAGTACAATGACACTTAGAAGTGGAAAAGAACTACCTCAACCCACACTACAGCAGTTGCCGAAATCAGCTGAAGCCGACTCTAAGCCAAATGCTGATCCGCAGTCTCGGCCAGAGAGAGCTGTCCCACTGCCATTTCCATCTCGGACCATCTCGACAAGGAAGCCAGAGTCAGATGAAGAACTGTTGAGGATGTTCCGGAAGGTGGAAATCAATATTCCACTCGTCGACGCAATTAAATAGGTCCCTAAGTATGCAAAATTCCTCAAGGAGTTGTGCGTACATAAAAGAAGGAAGATCAAGGGGAGCAGGGAAATTGGAGGCGTGGTGTCAGCCTTGACCAAAAATGATGGGCTCACTGCAGGTACTTCATGAGCACTACCACAAAAGTGCAGAGATCCTGGAATATTTTATGTCCCATGCACCATTGGCGACTACACCTTTGCTGACGCCATGTTGGACTTGGGAGCTTCAATAAATGTCATGCCCGCATCAATCTATAGGTCCCTGAATTTTGGTGATCTTGAGCCCACACGGATGACCATTCAGCTCGCAAACAGAAGCATTGTTCAACCCCTGGGAGTTCTCAAGGATGTTCTCGTCCAAGTAAACGAGTTAAAATTTCCAGCTGATTTCTATGTGCTTGACATGGAGGAGGAAACATCTGGGAAGGGATCCACCTTAATTCTGGGAAGACCATTCCTGATGACAGCTAGAACAAAGATCAAAACATGCCGGGACTCTCTCGATGGAATTCGGTGACACTCTGGTGCAATTCAACATTTTTGAAGCAATGAAGCACCCCACCGAGGACCACTCCCTCTTTGGTATCGATTTACTTGATGATATAGTTGAAGAATACCTTCAACTAAACAGTAACAGTGAAGTCATTGCGAAGTTCGCTGGAGGCACTGATGAGATCAGTTGCCTAGGGGTCGTAGATGAAGAGGCCGACCATGAGGAAGTACAAGACCTTTCCAACTCTGAGGACGACCATAGCCATAGAAGGCCGATTCGAGGATGAGATAAAAGTCAACTTGGCTGAAAAGTCAAACATCAAGGCCGACACGCACTTCGAGACCATCTTGGCCAGTGAAGACCAGATTCAAACTGGACTAGAGATCAATGTTCCACCCGGATCCGACGCCGAAGCAGCGCAAGAAGCCAACGTCGACTCCGATCCGATAAGAACCGAAGCCATTGAGTCGAGCCGGCCGAAGCAGCCAAAGGCCGAAATCATGACGGTACACCTGGTACCTAGTCGAGACCAAGTCGGCCAGACGGATTCGAACACATTAACTGAAAAATCTCCATTACTGCCACCACCCATGGAATTGAAACCATTGCCAAGTCACCTGAAGTATGCCTACCTGGACAGGGAACAGCAACTCCCAGTTATCATTGCCAACAATATCCACCAGGAGCAAGAAGATAAGTTGTTAGAGGTCCTAAGGCAACATAAGAAAGCAATGGGGTGGAAGTTAGCAGACGTTCCCAACATAAACCCCTCCATCTGCATGCATAGAATCTTGATGGAGGAGGAGATCAAGCCCATAAGGCAACAGCAAAGAAGACTGAATCCAACACTCCTGGACATGGTTAAAAAGGAAGTCACCAAACTCCTTGCTGCAGGGATCATCTACCCCATCTCAAATAGCCAATGGGTGAGCCCTATGCAAGTAGTGCCGAAGAAGTCTGGAATGACTGTCATGAAAAACCAACACGATGAGTGGGTACCAACTAGGATTCAAAATAGCTGGCGAGTCTGTATTGATTACAGACGTTTAAACCAGGAAACTCGCAAGGATCACTTTCCTTTGCCTTTCATTGACCAAATGCTTGAAAAACTAGCAAGGAAATCCCATTATTGTTTTCTTGATGGATTCTCAAGCTACATGCAAATACATATTGCACCTGAAGACCAGCATAAAACAACCTTCACCTGCCCATTTAGTACCTTTGCGTACACACGCATGCCATTTGGCCTGTGCAATGCACCGAGCACATTTCAACGCTGCATGACGAGTATCTTCTCGGATTTGCTACAAGACTGCATGGAGGTATTCATGCACGACTTCACGGTGTATGCAGATTCGTTTGAAGCATGCTTGAGCAACGTGACCATGGTGTTGAAGAGATGTATTGACACAAACCTTGTGCTCAATTTTGAAAAATTTCATTTCATGGTGACTGAGGGAATAGTGTTGGGACACCTAGTCTCCAACAGAGGCATTAAGGTGGACAAAGCAAAGATAGACATCATCACCTCCCTTCCCAACCCCATTTCTGTGCGGGAAGTTCGCTCTTTTCTAGGACACGCAGGCTTCTACAGAAGATTCATCAAGAACTTCAGCAAGCTAGCCTTGCCTCTGTCCAAACTGCTATAGAAGGATGTGGAATTCAACTTTGATCAGCCCTGTATTGAAGCATTTCAGTAGCTGAAGAGCAGAGTCACATCCGCCCCTATCCTGTAAGCACCAAACTGGGACCTACCATTTGAATTGATGTGTGATGCATCCAATTCAGCATTGGGAGCTGTCCTCGGCCAGAAAGCCAGAGTCGGCCAACCAGCGCATGTAATTACTTATGCATCTAGAACTATGGACCCAGCCCAGCAAAACTACACAACAATTGAGAAGGAACTTTTGGCAATTGTGTTTGCCTTAGACAAATTTCACTCTTACCTTCTCAGTTCCAAAATAATTGTGTTCTTTGACCATGCTGCCTTGAGATACTTGCTTAAGAAGCCTAACGCTAAGCCGAGACTGATCAGGTGGATGCTTCTTCTCCAAGAATTTGACTTAGAGATCAGAGACAAGAAGGGTGCTGAGAACTCTATGGCAGATCACCTGAGCAGGATTGAAAAAGAGAGCGAACCAATGCCTATCCGAGATGAATTCCCCGACGAACAGCTCGTGCACATTAATGCTTCCACACCGTTGTTTGCCGACATCTGAAACTATGTGGCAACATCTTAGTTTCCACCTGAGGCATCCCGTCTATACAAGGAAAAACTCCAAAGTGATGCCAAATATTACATATGGGACAACCCCTACCTTTGGAGACTATGCAGTGACAAAGTTATCCACAGGTGCATTCCTGATGCCGAGATCAATTCGGTCCTCCAGTTCTGCCATTCAGCACCTGGAGACAACCACTATGGATCAACTCGGACCGCCAAGAAAGTGTTAGATTGTGGCCTATACTGGCCTACTATTTTTAGAGACGCTCATCATTTTGTCTCCACCTGCGAAAGATGCCAAAAAGCAGGGATGGCTTTGAACCAAAGGCACGAAATGCCCTAGCAACCCATCCTGTTCTGTGAAGTTTTTGATGTCTGGGGAATAGATTTCATGGGGCCATTCCCAGTCTCCAATGGTTATTCATACATTCTGCTGGCCGTAGATTACGTATCAAGATGGGTAGAGGCCATTGCCACCAGAACCAATGACGCAAATGTGGTTGTGGACTTCCTGAAGTCCAATATTTTCTGCCGATTTGGTGTGCCAAAAGCGCTCATAAGTGACCAAGGAAGTCACTTCTTTAACAGAGCCATGGCCTCCCTTCTTCAAAAATATGGGGTAGCACACATAATTACTACAACATACCACCCCTAGACAAATGGCCAGGCAGAAGTTTTCAACAGGGAAATCAAGAAAACGCTGCAAAAGATGACTAACCCCAACAGGAAAGATTGGAGCCGACTCCTCGAGGACGCTCTATGGGCACATAGAACTGCATACCGAATGCCGTTAGGGATGTATCCCTACCAAATTGTTTTCGGTAAAACCTGCCACCTTCCTATGGAGCTAGAACACAAGGCTTACTAGGCTACCAAGCAATGCAACATGGCTTATGACCAAGCGGGAGAACAGAGGAAATTCCAACTCCAAGAGCTTGACGAACTCCGCTTGGAAGCCTTTGAGAATTCCAGGATCTACAAACAAAAAGTCAAGCAATTCCATGACCAGAAGATCCTGCGGAAAGACTTCTCTGTCGGCCAAAAAGTGTTGCTATTCAACTCAAGATTGAAACTTATAGCAGGTAAGCTTCGCTCTAGATGGGACAGACCTTTTGTCATCACTAACATATTTCCCAATGGTGTAGTACAATTGCAAGATGAACATAGCAGCAGCACCTTCCAGGTCAATGGGCACTAGATCAAGCCATTCCACGAAGGTCCAGCAACAATCACTCATGACATGGAGATCATCTCGCTAATGGAACCAACTCTACCAGATGACACCAACTAAGCCAACCCTGCACACCCCTCGCATTGAGGACAATGCAGATTTTAAGTGTGGGGGGGATACTGTTGCAGTCATCTAAAGCTTGCTGCATTTGAATATATGTCCTGCTTTAATTGTTTTGTTTTGTTTTTTTTAAATATCTATTGGTGTTTTGAATTCATTTCAGTCATTTTCCTTTGTTTTCAATAAAACTTGTCCACGCCGAATCCATTCCAGCTCAGTGCCATCTTGGCCGGAACCGGAGTGACTTCGGCCTGGCAGGATTGCAATTCTGTCATTTTTTTATGTTGATTTCCTCCAAGCAAAATTCCAAAATTGGATTGTCGAAAAAAAATGTTTTGAAAAGAATCTTGAATTGACTTCTGGAAGTTTGAAAAAGATAGTAGGAAGTATTTCTGCAACACTAGCAAGAGATTTCTCTAGCTTGAAGGGAATAAAACTTGTGTGCTCTAGTCAGTGATTGATTGAAAAACTGAAAAGGAAAACCTTTTGTGACAAAGCAAAATAACTCGTGTGAGGTTTTGAGCCTTTGTAAATATTCATGGCTTGCATCTTGCCATTCTCTTTGTTCTTGTGTGATTTTTGCATTCATGATTAACTGTGTATTCGACATTTTTCCTTGACTCTCTGGTTACAACTGTTTTCACATGTAGGAATGACATGATCTAGGCCATATTTCTTATGAGCCCCGAGCCAAGTAAAGCCTACCTGAACAAATGTTGTCCCTTGTTTACCCCCTTGAGCCTAACTCGACCATTCTTTCTTACAGCTCATTACAAGCCAAAGCCAGAAAAACCATGATTTAACCTCACCCTCAGGAAGCAGAGGAGCTTTAGAATTGTTTTGGGAGTAAGTCATAATCAAGTGTGGGGGGATTCCAGAAAGTAGAGTCTGTTCAGCATCCTCTAAAGGCTCGAAAATACAAAGAAAGAAAAGAAGCGAGTGAAAGAAAGAAAGAAAAAAAATGGAAGCAGCAGTTGGAAAATCTAAGCTGAATCAAACAAAGAGGGAAAGCAACAAAGTTGCACGAATAAAAAAAATAGATAAGAAAAAGGGAAAGAAGTGAGCTGGAAATGGGGAAAACCACAACATCCTAGGCTATCCCTCATGCTGATGAAGCTTACTCCCCATTGCTCCTCTCTTCCCCATGGGTCCTGAAGCCAATTTCTATATTTTATCCTACCCGTGACCCCAGCCTCGCTACAAGCCAAAAAAGAAGTCCTAGTGATCATAATTGTGTGTGTTTTTGCAGGTGTAAGAAGAGAGCCTTGTCAAAAGTATGGTAATACTAGTTTCATGAACGTTGAGTGTAAATACAAACCCAAACACGTGAGAAGTGAGAGAGTTATTTGCCTAAATGAGAGCTCTATCACTCTTGGTTACCTTCTCCTATTTGCAGGCCATGAATTTGCCTTGAGCACGAAAGAAGTAATTTTCAGATTGTTTGAGTATCTTGATCTCAGGGTGAATGAGTGCCGACTCTGTCTCGATTAAACTTAAGGAAGCTAATTGAAAAATTCTTTTCTATCTTTAAAAAAAAATCCCCCTTGTGTATTTCATTTTATTTTGCCCAGGAGTGCAAAAGGTTAAGTGTGGGGATCTTATGAGTCTCAAATTATGCATCTTTTATAGACCTAAGAAGGATGTTTACAAGACTATCTTGTGCTTAAGAATTGAGTGTTAGCTGAGATTCATATTATGGACCTAAAAGTAGACAAAATACACATCTGTGCTAATTCGAGGATCTTAGCTAACTCTCCTTTTCTTGCAGGTTCAACCGAAATGTTCTCGGGCCCATAATAAGAAGACTCAGCCGAGATGAAGTCGTCTTGGCCAAGATCTACTCCATCTCGGCCAAACCAGATCAGGCCAGGCTTCATGCCTAGCAGCCCAAGTAGGTGCAGTCCAGTAAGGAGCAGCTCAAAGATGCTATCCACCTCAGCTCCAGCTCAACTGGCACGTCACTTCTGGAGAAGCTTGCAGCGCAAGTTACGCAAGGGTAGAATAGGCAATTCATGTTGTAATTCTGTTAGGAATCGTTAGGAGTAGCAAGTCACAGCTCGTGTATATATAGGAGGAGCTGTGCACTTTTTAGGGGTCTTTGAATTCATTCTAAACACACTCTCATTGTATCCATTTCTTCGCTCTCGTTTTCCTTCATTGCGGTGGTGCACGGTGCTGCATTGGTGTTTCTCTCGATCGAGGAAATGTCAGGTTGGGATTGGGAAGCCGAAGTTTGTCAGAGGGGACTGATTGGGATTTCCAACACACTCTAGTGAATCTGATCATTAGCGCTCAGGCTACTGGAGGTGAACCACCACCATCAACCATGGCGATCGTCGTGGAATATGGATCCACTTGAACTCAGACCACTGTGTTTGTACTCTGTTCTCTGTTAATCAATTTCATTCTACATTCCTTATCTCCATTCTCTTCCTCTCTTTTAATTCATGATTTAATTTGCGATTGCGATTGAATTGTGAACAATGTTAAGCTAAGCCGATTGGAACTGGTTTAACTAATTCAGCAAGTAATCATTTAACGATTGTTAATCGAGAACCTAAAATCAGTTCTGAATTTAATCCCTGTCAACTAATGAGGTAGCGATTGCGTAATTCCTCGATATGGCAATGGACGAACCTTTGGCAATTGCCATAAGACTTCCCAAGGCTGATATGGATTGAGAACTGGAGGTGCAAAAATCGGACTGGACTTGAATTAATAGAACTGAACATGAACACAGTTATATCATAATAATAATAATAGTGAAACCAGTAGCGTTAGCATATGTTCACTGCATTCGTAGTTTTAGTTTATTTTCTGCTTTACTTGCATTTCAATCCCCCTTGTTTACTACTTTTTTGTCCAAGGCAGAGATAGTCAATCTTTGTAGCATCTGTCTGCACTCAACCGAGACCAAGCCGGATAGATCTCTGCCGAGATCATCTCGGCCTTGTCTCTGCCGAGAGCGACTCGACCACTACCGAGGCGAGTCAATACTTTACATCTCAGATTCTACGTCATTTCACTACACACTGAATCACAATCAAGCACACTGTGTCCTTGAGAAGAATGACCTAGGGTTGACTATATTATAGTTAACTTTAGTTATTTGATGCCCGTTAAGACGACTAAAAACGAGCTTATCAGCATGCACAAGAGGAAAAAGATGAAAGCAGGGGTAGAATTGGGAGGAATAGTGTCGACATTGACCAGAACCAATGACATCAATGCTGAAGCACAACAAGCCTTGCCAAAGAAGTGCCGAGACCCCAAAATTTTCTCTGTCATAAGCACCATTGGTGATTGTACCTTCGTCGATGCCATGTTGGACCTAGGAGCCTCAATTAATGTCATGCCAACATCAATCTATAAATCCTTGAATTTTGGTGATCTGGAACCCCCTAAGATGACAATACAGCTAGCAAATAGAAGTGTTGTTCATCCCTTAGGTGTTCTTGAAGATGTACTGGTCCAAGTTAATGAACTGATTTTCCCAACCAACTTTTACATGCTAGATATGGAGGAAGAGACATTAGGGAAGGGATCTACCTTAATCATGGGGCGACCATTCCTAATGATTGCTAGAACAAAGATTGATGTGCATGTTGGGCGCTCTTGATGGAATTTGGTGACAATTTGGTGTAGTTCAACATTTTTGAAGCAATGAAGCACCCCACCGAGAACCACTCACTCTTTGGCATAGATCTTATTGATATACTAGTTGAAGAAGACCTACAACTAGACACCGATAGTGATGAAATTTCATATTTTGCTGGAGACACTGACATATTTGACTACTTAGGGTCTATAATAGATTAAGCCGACTATGATAAATTATGGGAAGTACACAATCTTTCCGACTCTGAGGATGATATAGTTGACCTTGCTAACTTGGGTCATGAGGCCAAATTTCTTGATTTACTTGACCAAGTGTGCAAGTATGAAGAATCAGAGTGCTCAAAGTGTGTAGAAGTCAAAGTTGCCAAGACCAAAAGATCGTTATCAGCACAAATGGCAACAGTGTTTACTATCGAGTGTGATTCAGCCAAAAAAGGTCGTGATCTGATGAAGTCCAAGTCCAACTTGACTATACCACCGAGAAGCGAAAGCAACTTGGACAGTGAAGGTCAGAAGCAAGCCGAAGTCGATTCTACTATGGACGACCAAGTTTGAAACCTTATTCCATCCGAACCCAACACCAATATGAAGAAGAATGCAAAATCCGACACTAGCAAGCAAACAAGAGCCAAATCTAATTCGGCCAATATGAGTTGGAAGCAATAAAAAGCAGAGATCATGTCGACACACTTGGTGCCGAATCTCAATCAAGTCGGCCAATCAAATTCGAAACCAACTAATGATACCTCTTCATCTCCACCACCACCTGTAGAGCTTAAGTCTTTGTCGAGTCATTTAAAGTATGCCTACCTAGGCAATGATCAACAATTCCCTGTAATAATTGCTAACAATCTCCACTAGGAGCAAGAACAAGAATTATTGCATGTCTTGAGGCAACATAAGAAGGTAATAGAGTGGAAACTATTTCACCTTCCAAGCATAAACCCCTCCATCTGCATGCATAGAATTTTAATCAAGGAGGAAGCCTGTCTAATAGGGCAATAGCAAAGAAGGCTAAATTCGACCATCCTCGACGTAGTCAAGAAGGAAGTGACGAAACTACTTACCGTCGAGATTATCTATCCCATCTTAGACAGCCAATGGGTTAGTCCAGTGCAAGTAGTACCCAAGAAGTTTGGGATGACCATAATGAAGAACCAAGGAATTTATAATGTAGATATGATTATGCTAGAATCAAGGAATTTGTAATCTCTTAGGATTGAGGGATCTGTAATCTCCTAGGATTGAGAAATCTGTAATCAATAGTTCAAATTTGTAATTTGTTAGGATAAGGAAATATGTAATTCAGGTAACTAAGCAAGAAATCTGCGGGAATCAAGGAATCAATGATTCTGCGGGATTAGATTTAGATTTAGTCAGCTTGTGTATAAATAAAGCATGCTAGGCCACGTCTTCAATATGGAAAAACAGTGAAATTCTAGACCTAGTGTCGTCAGCAATTGCAAACATTCCAAGCTAGCACGATGGTACACGAAGCTTCAGTAAGGTGTCTCTCTCGATCAAGGAGGTACAGGACCAGGATTTGGGAAGCTGGAAGCTATCAGAAGTGATCGCTCGATATAGCCTACGCACTTCGGTGAATGGAAACCTCAACATCTGGCAATCACTGGTGCACCACTACCGTCCTTCCATTTGCGATCGTCGTGGAAGGTGGACTTTCTGGAGAACGCTAAATTCCCACCTTTGTATTCAATTCTCTTTTCAATATTATGACTGATATGCAAATTTGTCTCTTGATTATAATTCATACGCTTTAATCTGCTTTTAACTTTGCCTAAACCCTAAACCCTAAACCCTAAACCCTAAACCCTAAACGTAGTCAAGAAGGAATTGACGAAACTACTTACCGTCGGGATTATCTATCCCATCTTAGACAGCCAATGGGTTAGTCCAGTGCAAGTAGTACCCAAGAAGTTTGGGATGACCGTAATGAAGAACCAACATGATGAGTTGGTACCTATGCAGATTCAGAATAGCTGGTGAGTCTACATTGATTACAAAAAATTAAACCAGGCAACTTGTAAGGATCACTTTACTTTTCCTTTTATTGGTCAAGTCCTAGAAAAATTAGTAGGAAAATCCCATTATTGTTTCCTGGATGGATTCTCTGGATATATGCAAATTCACATTGCACCTGAAGACCAACACAAGACTACCTTCACTTGCCTATTTGGCACCTTTGCGTACACATGCATGCCCTTTGGCCTATGCAACGTGCCGAGTACGTTTCAACGTTGTATGACCAGTATCTTCTCATACTTGCTACAGAACTGCATGGAAGTCTTTATGGATGACTTCATGGTGTACGCTACATCATTTGATGCATGTTTGGAAAATCTATCCAAGGTATTAGCTAGATGCATAGACACAAATCTTATGCTTAACTTCGAAAAAAGTCATTTCATGGTGGTTGAAGGAATTATGTTCGGACATCTTGTATCCAGTAGAGGCATTGAGGTCGATAAATCGAAAATCAACATGATCATTTCTCTTCCTAACCCCATTTCTGGGCGGGAGGTTCGCTCATTCCTTCGACATGTAGGGTTCTGCAGAAGATTTATCAAGAATTTCAACAAGATTGCCCTGCCATTGTCTAAGTTGCTATAGAAGGATGCGAACTTCAAATTTGACCAACCCTATGTTGAAGCCTTCCAGGAGCTGAAGACCCGACTCACATCCACACCTATTCTCCAAGCACCCAACTGGGAGCAACCATTCGAGCTTATGTGTGATGCCTCCAATTCAACACTCAGAGCCGTTTTAGACCAGAGAGCCGAAATCAGCAAGCAAATGCATGTAATTGTGTATGCATCCAGAATAATGAATCTAGCCTAGTTGAATTATACAACAACTATAAAGGAGCTGCTGGCAATTGTGTTTGCCTTGGACAAATTTTGTTCATATTTGCTAGGCTCTAAAATTATCATCTTCTCTAACCATGCTCCACTGCGATTCTTGCTGAAGAAGCCAGATGCAAAGCCAAGACTGATACGGTGGATGCTTCTTCTCTAAAAGCTCGACATAGAAATCAGAGATAAGAAAGGTGCTGAGAATTTAGTAGCGGACCATTTAAGCCAAATTGAGAGGGAGAGCAACCCAATGCCCATCCAAGATGAATTCCCTAACGAGCAATTGC
The DNA here is from genome assembly GCA_025330945.1 of Mucuna pruriens. Classification (NCBI taxonomy): domain Eukaryota; kingdom Viridiplantae; phylum Streptophyta; class Magnoliopsida; order Fabales; family Fabaceae; genus Mucuna; species Mucuna pruriens. The sequence goes on along the minus strand of JAENHJ010000461.1, from coordinate 54,285 downwards.
TACAAATGAACACGTCTACACCATGGTTTGCAAATATTTGTAATTTTGTGGTTGCATCTCAGTTTCCACAAGAGGCATCCCGTTTGTACAAAGAAAAACTTAATAGTGAGGCCAAATACTACATATGGGATGATCCATATATTTGAAGACTCTGCAATAATCAACTCATTCATAGGTGCATTTCGGACTCTGAGATCAATTCGATCCTCCAATTTTGTGACGCAACATCTACAGGCGGCCACTATGGATCAACTTGGACAGCCTAGAAAGTGCTTGATTGTGGGTTTTATTGGCTCACCATTTTCAGAGGCGCTTATCAATTTGTCTCCATCTTGTTCTGTGAAGTTTTCGATGTGTGGGGTATTGATTTTGTGGGGCCATTCCCAGTTTTCAATGGATACATTATGTGTCATATTTTATACACCCTACAAGGGCTTAAGATGGGTATTCCTGAGATCATTTGGTAGTCAAGAATCGCATTTTAGCTAAGATTCAAGTTATGGACCTAGAAATAGGGAAAGTATAAATCTGTGCTAATTTGGGAATTTTAGCTAATAAAAGATTGGATTCATTTTGCAGGCCAAGAAAATGACATCTTGACCAATCAAGTAGAGTCTCAGCCTAAGAGAAGTCGTCCAGGCTAGACCGACTCCATCCCGGACTGGCCAACTCAACAGCCCAACAACCGAAAGAAGCAAAGCGGCCCAATTAGGACAATTCAACCAGCCTGGGCATGCTCATTTTTAGCTCAGTCCAGCTCAGCTGCCACGTCACTCCTGGAAGGAAGCTTGCAGTGCAAGGAAGATCATAAAAAGGGTAGAATAGGTAACTAAAAGTTGTAACTCTGTTAGGGAAGTTCATTAGGTTTCAGTGTACGTCACAAGCTGCCCCACTCATGTATATATATGGAAGACTAGGCAAGTTTTAGGGTTGTTGAATTTAGATTCGTATCCATATTCATTTACATTCCATCTTTGTGCTCTCACTCCATTGGTGGTTCACGGTGCTTTAGAGGCGTCTCTCTCGGTCGAGAAGGTATAGGTCAAGAACTGGAATGTCGAAGGTTGTCAAAAGGGACCGATTGGTTAGCCAATGCACAATGATGGACCTGATCCTCAACGTCTTAACTATCGACGGTGAACCATCCCGCCCTTCCATAATGATTGTTGTGGAAGGCGGAACCATTGAATTCACGCCCTGTATTTGCACTTTGTTTTTAGTAATATAATTGGTTTATTTTTCATATCTCTTGATTGTGAGTGCTACTTTAATATGCTTTCATTATGTCCCAGTTGCGCATTAGTAAGAGTAGACCAATGTTAGACTAGGTCGATTGGAACCAGTTTAACAACCTAATTAGGTAATCGACTAGAGAGCCTAAAATCAACCAAGTGTATACTCCCTACCAATTGATGAGGTAGCAGTTCTGTAAATCCTCGATATGGCAATGGACAAACCTTCGGCAGTCGCCGTAAGATTCTCTTGGTTGATTTGGAGTCATAACTTGAGGGAAGAATCGAGAACTGATTGCTGATGGGTCATAAAATGCACATCTTAAGTGGACCTAAGAAGGGTACCATTGAACAACTCACGAGCTTAAAAGATGACTATTAGCTAAGATCCAGAATTAATGGCCTAAACTTGAGTAAAACACAATCTGTGCTTAATCAAGGTTTTTAGCTAACTATCTCTTCATTGCAGGTTCAGCTAAACTCAGCCCGCCATCAGAAGCCCAGGCCGAGAGCCTCTCGGCCAGGCCGAGACTCAACCTATGCAGAGAGCCCAGTCACGCAGGTCTAGGTGGAACTCCACGTTAGCAATCAGAACCACCTTGGGTCCAGCTCAGCTCCACGTCACTACCTGGAGTAGCTTGCAACGCAAGTCACAGCAAGGGTGATGAGTCACAATTTATACATCTTTTAGACACCTAAGAAGGAGGTTTACAAGACTATTCTGTGCTTAAGAGTGGATTGTTAGCTAAGATTCATTCCATGGGTTCGATTACAGAGGAAATACAAATCTGTGTTAATTTAGATTTCTTAGCTAATAAAAGTGTCACTCCTTCTTCTACAGGACAAGCCGAGTTGACCAGGGTCAACAAAAGGAGTCTCAGCCGAGATGAAGTCATCTTGGCCAGTCCGACTCCATCTCGACAGGAACAGAGTTGTCTCGGCAACCCACGCCTCGCAGCCCAGCAGCCTAGTAGAGAGGCCCAGTTGTATTGACCACATCAGCTATCCAGCTCGGAGGCCATCTCAGCGACAGCTCAAATGCCATGTCACTCCTAGGAAATCTGCCATGTCACGTTAGAAGATCTGCATAGGGGTAGAATAGGACCTTTCACAATGTAATTCTGTTAGGATTCGTTAGGATTAGCATATCACAGCTCGTGTATATATAGGAAGAGCTGTGCACTTTTTACACGTTCTGTCTTTGAATTCACTAAAATTCCATACTCACTGTACCCATTTTTCTCGCTCTCGCTCTCTCCGTTTTCACGGTGGTGCACGGCGCTCATTGGCGTTTCTCTCGATTGAGGAAGTGCAGGTCTGAGACTGGGAATCCGAAGTCTGCTAGAGGGGACCGATCAGACTACTGACGCACTCTGGTGGAGCTGATCCTCAGCATTCAGGCTAACGGAGGTGAACCACCACCATCAACCATGGCGATCGTCGTGGAAGATGGCTTCATCTGAGTTCAGAACCACTGTATTTGTATTCTGTTTCTGTTAATTGATTTCACTCTGCATTTCATATCTCCTTTCTCTTCCCTCTTCTTTAATTCATGTTTGAATCGTGATTGCATTTGAATATGAACAATGTTAAGCTAAGCCGATTGGAACTGGTTTAACTAATTCAGTAGGTAATCAGTTAACGATAGTTAATCGAGAACCTAAAATCAGCTCTGCACTTAATCCCTGCCAACTGATGAGGTAGCGATTGCGTAATTCCTCGGTATGGCAACGGACGAATGTTTGGCGATCGTCATAAGACTACCAAAGGCTGATATGGACTGAGAACTGGAGTGTGGAACCTAGACTGGAATTGAACTAACGGAACTGAACATGAACACAGTTACATCATAATAACAATAGATAATTAGTACAGTAGTATATGTTTACTGCATTCATAGTCTTAGTCTATTTCTTGCTTTACTTGCATTCCCAACCCCCCTGTTTACTACTCTTTAGTCTGGAACAGAGATAGTCCATCTCTGTAGCGTCTGTCTGCACTCAGCTGAGGCCAAGCCGGATTATCTCTACCGGGATCATCTCGGCTCAGTCTCTGTCGAGAGATACTCGGCCAGTGCCGAGGGGAGGCAGTACTTTACATCTCAGATTCTACTCCACTTCACTTTACACCAATTCACAACTCAGCACACTGTGTCCTTGAGAAGAATGACCTAGGGTTAGCTATACTATAGTTAGCTTTAGTTATTTGATAAGTGCGTAAAACGACTATAAAAACGCCCATCATCAAATTGGCGTCGTTTCCGGGGACACAAGTTCTTTTGTGTCTTTGTGTGCCAAGATAAGTGAGGTCGAATTCCGAGTCTGTAAAGTGTGTCTGTCAAGTCAGTCTTGAGTCTTTTGAACTTGTCTATGTCCGTCTGTTTTGTTTATGGATCCTAAATAAAAAGCATGTTGACTATTATTTGTTTCTCCGCATGAATTCATCGCTAAAAATAGCTACGTAGAATCAACATTCTGTTTTGTATTCACTACTGCATCTTTCTTTCCGCATTACATTCTTGCATTCAGCTAGTTTTTCTGTTTTGCATTCTCGCTAGTTTAATTGCATTCTTTCTGTATGTCATTCTGTAGTTCCATTAGTTAGTCAGCTGATCGCTATAGTTTCCAATTCTGCATTCACCATTTCAAGTACTATTCCTAATTCTGATTTTTCTGCATAATACGTACAATGCATGACTAGGAGTAGTACTGACCCATTGTATGTTTTTGACCCAGAGATAGAATTAACCTTACGTAGATTATGCAAAATTAGGAACATTGTAGTAAATACTAGTATCAATATAGATTCTGTAGCTGACTCTAACCAGTTTTACACTAACAATTTTGTTTCTAGTTCTAACGTCTTTGCAGAATCAGGACGAATGGAGAATAACGATAGGACACTGAAAGAATTAGCCACTCCAGACGTGGTGTATCAACCTTGGTGCATCCAATACCCACAGCTGGAGCCAGCTCAAACATATGAGTTAAAATCTGGTCTTATACACCTGTTGCCTAAGTTTCATGGTCTTGCAGGAGAAGACCCCCATAAGCATTTAAAAGAATTCCATGTGGTCTGTTCTACAATGAGGCCGCAAGGGATATCGGAAGACTACATCAAAATGAAGGCATTTCCATTCTCCCTGGATGGAGCAGCGAAGGATTGGCTGTATCTTCAGCCAGTACTTTTCAATACCTGGGGAGACATGAAGTGCACCTTCCTGGAGAAGTTCTTTCCGGCATCCCACACTGCGTCCATTAGAAAGGAAATATGTGGGATAAGGCAACATACAGGAGAAACACTGCACGAGTACTTGGAGAGGTTCAACAAACTCTGTGCCACCTGTCCACATCATCAGATCAGCGAACAATTGCTGATCCAGTATTTTTATGAAGGATTATCGCTGATGGACAGAAGTATGATAGACGCAGCCAGTGGCGGAGCTCTGATGGACAAAACACCAGTAGCAGCACGGCATCTGATTTCCAATATGGCAAGCAATACACAGTAGTTTGGGATCAGAGGGCCAAATCAACCACGGATGGTGAATGAAATCGATGCAGCTTCCAATCAGAGGTTGGAGAATCAGCTGACCGAGTTAACATCATTGGTGAGACAGCTTGCTGTTGGGCAACACCAACCAGCCATGGCAGCAAAAGTATGTGGCATATGTACTTCCGTGGAGCACCCCACTGATATGTGCCCCACTCTCCAAGAAACCGAGTCGGACCATCCAGAAAATGTTGGAGCCATAGGTGGATTTCAGTACGGGAAGCAGCCGTATCAGAATCGGCCATTTGATAACCAGCAACAGGGAAGACAGCCATTTCGGCCAGGACCGAATCAAGGACCATATGCACCTCAACAATTCGGATCCACGCCGAACACCTATCAAAGGCAGGCAGGTTATCAACAGCCGATCAGCAATACCAAGTACCACCTTTCTAGCAGCAACAATAACAGCAGAGAATGCCTACTTCAGGCAACTCTCCATCTCTAGAAGACCTGATGAAGCAGCTTGCAACCAGCAACCTGGAGTTCCAACAATCTGTGAGCTCCAGCAATTTACAGTTCCAGCAGAACATGACCGCCACCATCCAGGACCTCAAAACGCAGATTGGACAGCTAGCTAACACTGTAAGTCAATTACAGTCAGCAGGATCTAGCAACCTTCCCTCTCAAACCACCCCAAATCCGAGAGGTAACTGATGAGTCACAATTTATACATCTGTTAGACACCTAAGAAGGAGGTTTGCAAGACTATTCTGTGCTTAAGAATGAATTGTTAGCTAAGATTCATTCTATGGGTTTGAATACAGAGAAAATACAAATCTGTGTTAATTCAGACTTCTTAGCTAATGAAAGTGTCACTCCTTCTTCTGCAGGACAAGCCGAGTTGACCAGGGTCAACAAAAGGAGTCTCAACCGAGATGAAGTCATCCTGGTCAGTCCGACTCCATCTCGGTAGGACCAGAGTCGTCTCGGCAACCCATGCCTTGCAGCCCAGCAGCCCAGTAGAGAGGCCCAATTGTATTGACCACATCAGCTATCCAGCTTGGAGGCCATCTCAGTGTCAGCTCAAATGCCATGTCACTCCTAGGAAATCTGCCATGTCACGTTAGAAGATCTGCATAGGGGTAGAATAGGACCTTTCACAATGTAATTCTGTTAGGATTCGATAGGATTAGCATATCATAGCTCGTGTATATATAGGAAGAGCTGTGCACTTTTTACACGTTCTTCCTTTGTATTCACTTAAATTCCATACTCACTCTACCCAATTTTTTCGCTCTCTCTCTCTCCGTTTTCATGGTGGTGCATGGTGCTCATTGGCGTTTCTCTCGATTGAGGAAGTGCAAGTCTGAGACTGGGAAGCCGAAGTCTGCTAGAGGGGACCGATCAGACTACTGACGCACTCTGGTGGAGCTGATCCTCAGCCTTCAGGCTAACGGAGGTGAACCACCACCATCAACCATGGCGATCATCGTGGAAGATATATTCATCTGAAGTCAGAACCACTGTATTTGTATTCTGTTTCTGTTAATCGATTTCATTCTGTATTTCATATCTTCTTTCTCTTCCCTCTTTCTTAATTCATGTTTGAATCGTGATTGCATTTGAATATGAACAATGTTAAGCTAAGCCGATCGGAACTGGTTTAACTAATTCAGTAGGTAATCAGTTAACGATAGTTAATCAAGAACCTAAAATCAGCTCTGCACCTAATCCCTGCCAACTGATGAGGTAGCGATTGCATAATTCCTCGGTATGGCAATGGACGAATGTTTGGCGATCGTCATAAGACTACCAAAGGCTGATATGGACTGAGAATTGGAGTGTGGAACCTGGACTGGACTTGAACTAATGGAACTGAACATGAACACAGTTATATAATAATAACAATAGTAATTAGTAACAGTAGTATATGTTTACTGCATTCGTAGTCTTAGTTTACTTTCTGCTTTACTTGCGCTCCACCCCCCCTTGTTTACTGCCTTTGAGTCTGAGACAGAGGTAGTCCACCTCTGTAGCGTCTGTCTGTACTCAACCGAGATCAAGCAGGATCGTCTCTGTTGAGGTCGACTCGGCTCAGTCTCTGTTGAGAGCAACTCGGCCATTGCCGAGACGAGTCAGTACTTTACATCTCAGATTCTACTCCACTTCACTTTACACCAATTCACAACTGAGCACACTGTGTCCTTGAGAAGAATGACCTAGGGTTAGCTATGCTATAGTTAGCTTTAGTTATTTGATAAGCGCGTTGAAACGACTAAAAACGCCCATCATCAGTAACGCCAGTGTAGTCACTCTTCGAAGTGGAAAAGAATTACCTCAACCTACATTGGAGCAGGTGCCAAGATCAAAAGAAGCCGAGTCAAATGCCGACTTACAGTCTCGGCCAGAGACAATTGTCCCATTACCATTTCCATCTCGGACCACTTTGGCAAGGAAGCCAGAGTCGGATGAAGAATTGTTGAAGATGTTCCGCAAGGTGGAAATCAATATTCCACTCCTCAATGCTATTAAACAGGTCCCTAAGTACGCAAAATTCCTCAAGGAATTATGTATACATAAAAGGAGAAAAATAAAGGGGAGCAAGGAAACTAGAGGTGTGGTGTCGGCTCTGACATAGAATGGAGCAATCACTACAAGTGCCTTAACTCTGCCAAAAAAATGCAGAGACCCTGGAGTCTTTTCGGTCCCATGCACCATCGGCGAATGCACTTTTGCCAATGCCATGTTGGACTTGGGAGCCTCAATTAATGTCATGCCCACATCAATCTACAGGTCCCTGAATTTTGGTGACTTGGAACCCACAGGGATGACCATTTAGCTGGCAAACAAGAGTATTGTCCAGCCCCTGGGAGTTCTCGAGGATGTTCTCGTCCAAGTCAATGAACTAATATTTCCAGCTGATTTTTACATGCTAGACATGGAGGACGAAACATCCGAGAAGGAATCCACCTTAATTCTGGGAAGACCCTTCTTGATGACAGCTAAAACAAAGATTGATGTGTATGCAGGGACGCTCTCCATGGAATTCGGTGACGCCTTGGTGCAATTCAATATTTTCGAAGCAATGAAGCACCCAACCGAAGACCACTCTCTCTTTGGCATTGATGTACTTGATGAACTAGTTGAAGAATATCTTGAACTAAATGGCAGTGGTGAAAACATTGAGAAGTCTGCTGAGAATGATGATGAAAGCAGCTTCCCAGGAGTTATAGATGAAGAGGCCGACTATGAAGAAGTACAAGACCTCTCCAACTCTAAGGACAATCATAGTGATGTAGCTTACCTGGCCTTTGAAGTGGAACTGTCCGAATTATTAGACCAAGTCTGCAGCACAGAACACTCAGAGTATTCAAATGATGCAGAAAACAATGTCGTTGAAGTTGAAAAGTCTTCCATTGCACACTTAGCGACAATTTTTACGGCCAAAAATGAGTCGGCCAAAGAAGGTCGAGTCAATGAAGAAGTCAAAGTTAACTCGGCCAAAGAAGTCAAAGCCGACAAGCTTGCCGAGACCATCTCGGCCACAGAAGACCTAACTCATACTGTAGCAAAAATAAAGAGTCCATCCGGATCCGACTCAGAAGGAACGCTTAAAGCCAATGCCGACCCATTCCGACAATAGCCAAAACCATGAAGTCGAGCCGGGCCGAAGCAGACAGAGGCCGAAATCATGTCGGACACCTGGTGCCTGATCAAGATCAAGTCGGCCAGTCGGATCCAACCTCAGAAACTGACAAATCTCCATCATTTGTTACCACCCATAGAATTAAAAAACATTGCCGAAGTCACCCGAAATATGCCTACCTGAACAAGGACCAACAATTCCCGGTTATTATTGCTAGCACTCTCGACCAAGAACAAGAGGACAAGTTGTTGGAGGTTCTCAGGCAACATAAGAAGGCAATAGGGTGGAAGCTAGCAGACCTTCCTGGCATAAACCCCTCCATTTGCATGCACGGAATATTAATGGAGGAGGAAATCAAGCCCATAAGGCAGCCGCAAAGAAGACTGAATCCAACACTCCTAGACGTGGTCAAAAAGGAAGTTACCAAACTCCTTGCTGCAGGGATCATCTACCCCATCTCGGATAGCCAATGGGTGAGCCCTGTCAAGTGGTGCCAAAGAAGTCCGGGATGACTGTCATGAAAAATCAGCAGGATGAGCTGGTACCAACAAGGATTCAGAACCATTTATGATGAGCTAGGATCATTTCGGCTGAACCTGCAAAACGAGAATAAGTCTTTTATTAGCTAAGATCCCCGAATTAGCACAAATTTATATTATCTCAATTTTTCGGTTCAAAATATGAATCTTAGCTTATACTCAATTCTTAGGCACCGAATGATCTCACAAACACTCATCTTAGGGCCTTGTAAGGTGTATAAAATCTGACTCATCAGACCCCCACACTTACACTTTTGCACTCCTGACAAAATAAGAGTTCAAACACAAGGGAGATTTTCAAAATAGAGAAAGAATTTTCACTTGACTTCCTTAAGTTCAGCCAAGCCAAAGTCAACATTCAGTCACCCCGGGTTTGAGATATTCGAACAGTTTGAAAATTACTCTTTCTGCACCCTAGGCAATTCAATGACCTGAAAACATCAGAGAGTGACCAAAAGTGATAAAGCTCTCACTTAGGCGAATATTCTCTAAGACTCTCAAGTGTTTAGGTTTGTATTCACACTCAACATTGCCTAAAACTGGTATTACCGAACTTTGACTGGCCTCTCCTTCCATACCTCAAAAACACATGCAACCATGATCACTAGGACTTTCTTTTGGCTTGTAATGAGGCCAGGGTTAATGGTAGGATATAAGAATGGAAAGTAGGTCTAGTAATCGTAGGGAAAAGAGGAGCAATAGGGAGTGAGTTTCATCAGTATGAGGGACATTCCAAGATACTATGACCTCTTTATTCTCAAAGCTCATTTCTTTCTTTTTTTTCATCTTTTTCTTTCCTTCTTTTCCTTTACAGATTTTGACTTTTTGGCTGCTTCTTTATTTTTCTTTTGTTTCTTTACATTTGTTTCTTTCTTTTATTTTTCTCTTTTCGAGCTTTCAACATACACTGTCCTTGCTTTGCTCCCTGGTGCCTTCCCCCGCACTTGATCATGACTTACTTCCAAAACAATTCCAAAGCTCCTCTGTCCCCTAAGGTTGAGGGCAATCATGGTTTTTCTGGCCTCGACTTGTAATGAGCTGTCATAAAAGAGTGGTTATTCAGGCTCAAGGGGGTAAACAAAGGATAGCATTTAGAAGGTAGGTCCATTTGGCTTGAGGCTTCATTAGAAACATGGCCTAGATCATTTCACTCCTACATGCGAAACCAGATATTTCTAGAGAGTCAAGGAAAATCTAGCATACACAGTCAACAAGGATGCAAAAATCACACCAGAACGAGAGAATGGCAAGATACAAAAGCCATTTATCTGTACACAGGCTCAAAATTTCTCACATGGTTAATTACTCTATCACAAAGGGTTCCTCTTTTTCAGTTTTCAATCACTCAGTGCCTAAAGACACAAAGATAGCATTCCCTGACAGGCTTGAAAAATAATCTACTTCTAGAGTTTCTGAATTGCTTCCTACTGCCTCAGCCAATACTTAAGGAAATCATCTCAAATTCTCTTTTTTCAAAACATTTTCTCAACAATCGAATATCAGAATTTTGCTAGGAGAAAAACAAAATAGCCTTGTCAAGCCGAAGTTGATCCGGATCTGGTCAAGATGGCCTCGGAGTCGGAACAAACTCGACTTGGATAGCTTTTATTTGAAAGCAAAGAAGGTAAGGGCAGAAATGGAAACAAATTGAAAAGAAAGAAAAGAAAATGGGAATAACGAACTGAAAGGAAAGTTATACTACAAATTCCAGAAATCAAGATGGTATGACAGAAAAATTTAAAGCGCGAATTTTAGCAAGCCTTGAATGGCCATACGTCCCCCCCCCCCTCCCCCCCACACACACACACTTTAATGTTGCATTGTCCCCAATGCATGGCATAAATTCAGAGGGGTTCATGTGACTGGCTCAACGAGTGTCATCTGGTGGAGCTGGTTCCATCAATGAAATGGTCTCCATGTCGCCTACTGGTGGTACTAGACCTTCATGAAAAGGTTTAATTTTGTGCCCATTGACCTGGAAGGTGCTGTTGGTATGTTCATCTTTTAATTCTACTACACCATAGGGAAGAATATTAGTGATAATAAAAGGTCCATCCCATCTAGAACGAAGCTTACCTGCCATGAGCTTAAGGCGTGAATTGAATAATAGCACTTTCTGGCCGACTCGGAATTCTTTCCTTAAGATCTGCTGGTCATGGAATTTCTTGACTTTCTGCTTGTAAATCCTAGGATTCTCGTATGCTTCCAAGCAAAGTTAATCGAGTTCTTGTAGTTGGAGTTTCCTCTGTTCTCCAGCTTGGTCATAGGCCAAATTGCACTATTTGACAACCCAGTAAGTTTTGTGCTCTAGTTCCACAAGAAGATGACAGGATTTACCGAAAATGATCTGGTAGGGAGACATCACTAACGATGTTCGGTGTGCAGTTCTGTGTGCCCATAGAGCATCATCAAGGAGACGGCTCCAGTCCTTCCTACTGGGATTGGTCATCTTTTACAGTGTTTTCTTTATTTCCCTATTAAAAACTTCAGCTTGGTCGTTTGTCTAGGGGTGATATGCTGTGGCAATTCTATGCACCACCCCATACTTGTGGAGTAAAGAGGACATGGCTCTGTTGCAGAAGTGACTCAGAAGATATTGGATTTCAGAAAATCTACCACGACTTTGGCGTCATTGGTTTTGGTGGCTATGGCCGCTACCCATCTTGACACATAATCAACGGTCAGCAAAATATAAGAACACCCGTTGGAGACTGGGAATGGCCCCATGAAGTTGATACCCCAGACATCAAAAACTTCACAAAACAGGATAGGCTTTTGGGGCATCTCATGCCTTCTGGTGATTGCCATTCCAGCTTTTTGACATTTTTCGCAGGTGGAGGCTAATTGATATGCGTCTCTGAAAATGGTGGGCCAATAGAACCCACAATCCAGCACTTTCCTAGCAGTCCAAGTTGATCCAAAGTGGCTGCCTCCAGGTGTTGCATGGCAATACTGGAGGACCGAATTGATCTCGATGTCAGGAATGCACCTACGAATGACTTGATCCCTGCAAAGTCTCCACAGGTAAGGATCATCCCAAACATAGTATTTGGCATCACTCTGAAGTTTTTCCTTGTAAAACCGAGATGCCTCCGGCAAAAATTGAGATGTTGCCACATAATTGCAGATGTCGGCAAACCATGGTGTAGACATTTTGATGTGTAGTAGGTGCTCATCTGGGAATTCATCTCGGATAGGCATTGGTTCGCTTTCTCTTTCAATCCTGCTTAAGTGATCAGCTGAAATTCTCAACACCTTTCTTGTCTCTAATCTCTATGTTGAATTCTTGAAGGAGAAGCATCCACCGAATCAGTCTCGACTTGGCATCAGGCTTCTTCAACAAGTACCTCAAGGCAGCATGGTTAGAGAACACAACAATTCTTGAGCCGAGAAGTATGAACGGAATTTGTCCAAGGCAAATACAATTGCCAACAGTTCCTTCTCAGTTGTTGTGTAGTTTTGCTGGGCCAGATCCATGGTCCGAGATGCATAGGCAATCACATGCACTGGTAGGCCGGCTCCAGCTCTCTGGCCAAGAACAGCTCCCAATGTCGAATTGGATGCATCACACATTAATTCAAATGGCAAGTCCCAGTTTGGTGCTTGTAGAATGGGAGCGGATGTGAGTCTACTCTTCAGCTCTTGAAATGCTTCAACGTAGGGTTGATCAAAGTTGAATTCCACATCCTTCTGTAGCAGTTTGGACAGTGGCAGGGCAATCTTGCTGAAATTCTTGATAAATCTTCTATAAAATCTTACGTGTCCCAAAAATGAGCGGACTTCCCTCACTAACATTGGGTTTGGAAGGGAGGTGATGATGTCTATCTTTGATTTATCCACCTCAATGCCTCTGTTGGATACTAGATGACCAACCACTATTCCCCAGTCACCATAAAATGACACTTTTCAAAATTAAGCACGAGATTTGTGTCAATACATCTCCTCAACACCTTGGATAGATTTTCCAGGCATGCATCAAATGAGTCAGCATATACCGTGAAGTCGTCCATGAATACCTCCATGCAGTCCTGTAGTAAGTCCGAGAAGATACTGGTCATACAATGTTGGAACGTACTTAGAGCATTACACAGGCCAAATGGCATGCGAGTGTACACAAAAGTGCCAAATGGGCAAGTGAAGGTAGTCTTCTGTTGATCTTCAGGTGCAATATGAATTTGCATATACCTTAAGAAACCATCCAAAAAGTAGTAATGGGATTTCCTTGATAATATTTCCAGGACTTGATCGATGAAAGGCAAGGGGAAGTGATCCTTACGAGTTTCCTGATTTAATTTTCTGTAATCGATGCAGACTCGCCAGCTATTCTGAATCCTCATTGGCACTAACTCGTCCTATTGATTCTTCATGACAGTCATCTCGGATTTCTTTGGCATGACTTGTACAAGACTTACCCATTAGCTATCCGAGATGGGGTAGATGATCCTCGTAGTAAGAAGCTTGGTGACTTCCTTTTTTACCACATCCAGGATTATCAGATTTAGTCTTCTTTGCTATTGCCTTATGGGCTTGAATTCCTCCTCCATTAAGATTTTGTGCATGCAGATGGATGGGTTTATACTAGGAAGGTCTGAAAGTTTCCACCAAATTGCCTTCTTATGCTGCCTTAAGACATTCAGCAACTTGTCCTCTTGCTCCCGGCGGAGGTTGTTGGCAATGATAACAGGGAGTTATTGTTCAGTATCCAAATAGGCATATTTCAGATGATTCAACAATGACTTTAATTCCCTAGGTGGTGGCGGGGATGAAGAATTATCGTTTGATGCCTTCAGGTCCGGTTGGTCAACTTGAATTGGTCTCTACCCCAGGTGTGCCGACATGATTTTGGTCGTGAATATGGTTGCCAACTGTGCAGGTAGAGGCTTTTTAGTCTCAGCAACTTTTACCTCTGCATTATTTGTGCTTTCTGAGTTCTTAGGGTAGCAGACTTGATTTATCAACTCTGTCAATTCTCTTTCAAATGTCAAGTCGTTGATGTCGCTATGATCATCCTCAGATTCTGGGGACTCTAGTACTTCATCATAGTCGGCCTTTGAGCAGCTACTGGCTTCAGCAGTTCCAGCAAGATCTTCCATTCCCTCACTGCAGCTGTCTAGGTGGAAGTATTCCTCCACTAGTTCTTCCATTATATCTATGCCAAAGAGGGAGTGGTCTTCGATGGGGTGCTTCATGGCTTCAAAAATATTGAACTGCACCAATGTGTCACTGAATTCCATGCAGTGTTCCGGCATGCACGTCAATCTTCGTCCTTGCTGTCATTAGAAATGGCCTCCCTAGTATCAAAGTTGATCCTTTTCCTGATGGCTCGTCCTCCATGTCAAGCACATAAAAATCAGCTGGAAATATTAGCTCGTTCACTTGGACGAAGACATCTTCGAGAACTCCCAAGGGTTGCACGATACTTCTGTTAGCAAGCTGAATGGTCATCCCCGTGGGTTCTAGATCTCTGAAATTGAGGGACCTGTAAGTTGATGCAGGCATGACGTTGATTGACGCTCCCAGGTCTAACATAGCATCGGCAAATGTGCAATCACCATTAGTGCATGGGACCGAGAAGATACCGGGGTCTCGGCACTTCTTTGGCAAGACCTGTGAGATTCCTGCAGTGGGGTTATTTTTGGTTAAGCTTGAGACCACGCCTCCAAGTTCTCGATTTCCCTTCATCTTCCTTCTTTTGTGTACACATAATTCCTTGAGGAATTTTGCGTACTTCGAAATTTGCTTGATCGCATCGAAAAGTGGAATGTTGATTTCCACCTTCCGGAACATCTTCAGCAACTCGTCATCAGAATCTGGTTTCTTTGTCGAGACAGTCTGGGATGGAAACGGTAGTGGGACAACTGTCTCTGGATGAGTCTGTGAGTCAACTGATGCTTCAGAGTTAGCTTCGGCTGGTTGCGGCTCCTAATGCTGTTCAGGCTGAGGTAATTCCTTACCGCTTCTCAGTGTCACTGCATTAGCATTCCCTCTCAAATTTGAAATGGGTTGAGAGGGGAGACTTCTTGAGCCGGCTGACTGTAACTCACTCACAGTATTAGCTAGCTGTCCTATTTGCATCTTGAGATCCTAGATGGTGGCGGTCATATTTTGCTGGAATTGTAGATTGCTAGAACTTACTGATTGTTGAAATTCCAAGTTACTTGTTGCTAGCTGCTTCATTAAATCTTCTAGTGATGGTGAATTGCCTTGAGTAGGAGTTCTTTGTTGCGGTGGTGGGAAGGATGGTGCTGTGTATTGTGGACTCGGCTGCTGATAACCAGTTGCTCCATAGGGTGCATTCGGCATGTATCCAGCTCTTTGAGCTGCGTATGGTCCTGGTTGTGGGTTTGGCCGGAATGGTTGTTTCCCATATGGTTGATTATCAAATTGCCGGTTCTGATAGGGTTGCTTCCCATACTGGAATCCTTCTATGGCTCCAACACTTTCGGTTTGGCCACATTTGGTCTCTTGAAGAGTGGGGCACAGGTCAGTTGGATGCTCCACTGAAGTACATATGCCACAGACTTTTGCTGCCATGGCTGGATGATGTTGACTAACAGCCAGTTGTCTCACCAGGGATATCAGCTCGATCAGCTGGTTCTCCAGCCTTTGGTTGGAGGCTACGCCGATTTCATTCATTGGCTGAGACGGATTTGGCCCCCTAATCCCAAATTGTTGAGTGTTGCTCGCCATGTTCGAGATCAGATGCCTTGCTGCTACTGTGGTATTTCTAATTTTTCGCAATCTACGCAAAGTTAGTTCTATTTCTGGATCAAAAATATACAATGGGTCAGTGCTACTCCTAGTCATGCATCATGCAGAATTCAAAGTAACTAAAGCAACAATTAATTCTACTGAAAACAGAATGGGGTCAATATGCAATGCAGAGTTAAATGAAATGTAGAGGTAGAAAATTAAATGTATGTATGTAATACAAAATTGGAAATTTCTACTATATCTATATGTATATATTTGTTTTTGTTTAACAGTGAATTCACGTAAAAATTTATTGACAAATTAAGACTCGACAGACTCTAAACAAAACTCCTTACAACTCGGATTCGATTCGGTTCACTTGGCACACTAAAACACAAAGGAACTTGTGTCCCCGGCAACGATGCCAATTTGATAATGGCTTCTTTATCAGTCGTTTTGAGCTCTTATCAAATAACTAAAGCTAACTATAGTATAGTCAACCCTAGGTCATTCTTCTCAAGGACACACTGCGCTCTAAGTGTGTTTCAATGTGGAGCAAACAGAAGTAGAATTTAAGTGTAGAATACTGACTTATCTCGGCACTGGCCGAGTTGCTATCGGCAGAGACTGAGCTGAGATGATCTCGGTAGAGAGAATCCGGCTAGGTCTCAACTGAGTGCAAACAGACGCTATAGGGACGGACTATCTCTGTCTCAAACTCGGAAACAGTAAATGAGGGGGGGTTGGAATGCAATTGAAATTGAAACGTAGATTCACTACAATCAAACTGAAAGTAACTACAATATAAATGTAATTACGCTACTCCTAATGCTATCGCTAATACTGTGTTCATGTTTAGTTCCAATAGTCAAGGTTTTCTGGTTCAATCACTCCCGTCACAGTCCATATCAGCCTCTAGTGTTCTTATGGCAATCGCCAAAGGTCTGTCCATTGCCATATCGAGGATTTATGCAATCGCTACCTCATCAGTTGGCAGGGATTAAGTTCAGAGCTGATTTTAGGTTCTCGATTAACAATCGTTAAGTGATTACCTACTGAATTAGCTAAACTAGTTCCAATCGGCTTAGTTTAACATTGTTCCGTTACCAGGTGCAATCGCAACTTAGTAATTGAACTTAGATTTTAGGGATGCAATGGAGTTCAGAAACCAGAAAATACTTATAATATTGAAAGCAAAATACAAACACAAGGCCTGGATTCGATGATTCCATCCTCCACGACGATCTCCATGGACGACGGCGATGATTCACCTCTACTAGCTACGACGTTGAGGTTCAAGTCCACCAGAGTGCGTTGGTGCTCCAATCGATCTCCTCTGGTAACCTTCGGCTTCTCAGTTCCTAGCTGCATTTCCTCAATCGAGAGAAACGCCATTAACAGCACCGTGCACCACCGTGAGCGGAGGGGATGAAAAGCGAGAGAGAATGTAGATAATGGACGCGGGGAAAATATGAATGCCAAAAGACCCCTAATCGTTCAGAGTTCTACCTATTTATACAACTAACTGACTTAACAGAATTACAAGTAGATTCCCTATTTTACCCGTGTTGTGACTTGCGTTGCAAGCTACTCCAGGTACTGATGGCGCTTGAGCTGGTGCTGAGGTGGTTTTGTATTGCTGACGTGGAGCGCCACCTGGACCTACCTGGTTTGAACTATTGGCTTGCATGGGCTGATTCTCGGCCTAGGCTTCTGGTGGCGAGCTGAGCTTGGCTGGACCTGTAATGAAGAGATAGTTAGCTAAAAACCTCGAATAAACACAGATTGTGTTTTACTCTAATTTTAGGCCATTAATCTGGATCTTAGCTAACAGTTATCTTTTAAGTTCCTGAGTTGCATAGTGGAACTCTTCTTAGGTCCAATTAAGATGTATATTTTATGACTCATCACACCTTGGCTAATCTTGCAAGGAAAGAAGAATAAGTCTTTTATTAGCTAAGATCCTTGAATTAGCATAGATTTATGATTTCTCTATTTCTAGGCCCTTAATATGAATCTCAACTAATACTCATCTCTTAGACACTTATTTATCTTAAGAACACCCATCATAGGTCCCTGTAAGGTGTATAGAATATGACTCATCATGGCAAAGATGAAGAATTATCATTAAATACTTTCGAATCCGGCTGGCCAACTTGAATTGAGCTCGGCACCAGGTGTGCCGACATGATCTTGGCCTTTGGACTAAAGTCGAATCCAGATGGAACACGGTTCTTGCCTTGTTTGGCCAAGATAGACTCGTCTCTTGCTTGCTTCTGGTCTTCTTTGGCCGAGATGATCTCGGCTTGCACATGTTCATGCAGGTCAGCCTTGACACTCATCCATTCTGCCAAGATGACTTCAGTCCCTTCTCGGTCTCCGCTTCTTTTGGCCGACTCGTACTCGACTGTGAACATTGTTGCCACTTGTGCTGTGACTGGCTTCTTGGTTTGGCAACCTAAACTTCTGCCTTGTTTGAACACTCCGGGTTCTCATGGTTGCGTACTTGGTCTAGTACTTTGATCAACTCGGCTTCCTGACTCAAGTCAGCAAGATCAATATTATCCTCCTCGGAGTCGGGAAGATCATGTACTTCAACATAGTCGGCTTCTGCTGTTGTGGACCCTAGGCAACCAATGGAATCAGTACTTCCAGCAAAATTTTCACTATCTTCACTACTACTGTCTAGTTGAAGACACTCCTCAACTAGTTCATCAATCAAATCTATGCCAAAGAGGGAATGGTCCTCGGTGGGGTGCTTCATAGCTTTGAAAATATTGAACTGCACCAAGGTGTCACCAAATTCCATAGAGAGTGTCCCGACATGAACGTCAATCTTTGTTCTAGCGGTCATAAGGAATGGTCGCCCCAAGATCAAGGTGGATCCCTTCCCTTATGTCTCGTCCTCCATATCAAGCACATAGAAATCCGTTGGGAAAATTAGCTCATTAACTTGGACAAGGACATCTTCGAGAACACCCAAGGATTGAACAACACTTCTATTTGCTAGTTGTATTGTCATCCCAGTAGGTTTTAGATCACCAAAATTCAAGGATTTGTAGATTGAAGTTGGCATGACATTAATTGAAGCTCCCAGGTCCAACATGGCATCGGTAAAGGTACAATCGCCAATGCTACATGGGATAGAAAAAATTCCGGGATCTCGGCATTTCTTTGGCAGTGTCTATGCTCTTGTAGTGAAATCTTCGTTTTTGGTCAACGTCGTCACTATACCTCCCATTTCCACACTTCCTTTCATCTTTGTCCTCTTATTAACACACAATTCTTTGAGGAACTTGGCGTACTTAAGAATTTGCTTTATCACATCAAGGAGTGGAATGTTAATTTCCACCTTTCGAAACATCCTCAACAGTTCTTCATCAGAGTCGGGCTTCTTTGCTGAGATGGTCTGGGTTGGAAATGACAATGGGACAGTTTTGTCTTGTTGAAGCATCTATGAGTTAGTATCCGGCTCAGAATCGGCATTGATTGATCTCAGTAACTGTTGAGATGCTGGTTGAGGTAGTTCTTTTCCACTTCTCAGTGTAAGTGCACTCGCATTCTCTTTCGGATTTGGAATTTCTTGTGAGGGTAAGTTGCTAGATCCAGCCAACTGTAAATGACTCACAGTATTGGCTAGTTGTGCTATTTGCATCTTGAGGTCCTGAATGGTGGCGTTCATATTTTGTTGGAATTGCATGTTACTAGAGCTTATGGTTTGTTGGAACTTCAGGTTGCTGGTTGCCAATTGCTTCATTAGGTCCTCCAGAGATGGTGAATTACCTTGAACTAGCATTCTTTGTTGTTGCTGTTACTGGAATGGTGGTGCTTGAGATTGTGGAGTTGGTTGTTGATAACCTGTTGGTCTTTGAGGTGCATTCGAGGTAGGTCTGAATCATTGAGCTGCATATGGCCCTAAACTCGGCCCTAGCCGAAACAGCTGCTTTCCAAACTACTGATTATCAACTGGCCGACTTTGATACGATTGCTTCCCATACTGGTAACCACCTATGGCTCCAACACTCTCTGGATAATCCGACGCATTTTCTTGCAACGTGGGGCACATATCAGTAGGATGCTCCACAGAAGTACATATGCCACAAACTCTAGCTGCTACGCTTGGTTGGTGTTGTCCAATAGCAAGTTGCCTCACTAATGATGTCAACTCGGTCAACTGGTTCTCCAATCTTAGGTTATCCATTACACCGATTTCATTCACCATTCAGGATTGGCTGGCTCCTCTAATCCCAAACTGTTGTGTATTGCTTGCCATGTTAGAGATCGATGCCTCGCTTGCTGTCGACATCTTATCCATCAATGCCCCTCCACTAGCAGCATTAATCATGCTCCGGTCCATCATCGTTAGACCTTCATAGAAATACTGGATCAGTAATTGTTCACTGATCTGATGATGTGGACATGTGGCGTAGAGTTTGTTGAATCTTTCCTAGTATTCATGTAGGGTTTCTCCAGGATGTTTCCTGATCCCACATATTTCCTTCCCGATGGTCGCGGTTCTGGATGCCAGAAAGAACTACTCCAAGAAAATACGCTTCATATCTCTGCAGGTGTTGAATAGAATTGGCTGTAGATACAACCAATATTTTGCTTCTCCATCGAGGGAGAATGGAAACGCCTTCATCTTGATGTAATCTTTCGGTATCCCTTATGGTCTCATTGTGGAGCAGACCACTTGGAATTACTTCAAGTGCTTGTGGGGATCTTCTTCTGCATGACCACAAAATTTAGGCAACAAATGTATAAGACTAGATTTCAATTTACAAGTTTGAGCTGGTTCCAGTTGAGGGTACTGGATGCACTAAGGTTGGTACACTACGTCAGGTGTAGCCAGCTCCTTCAGAGTTCTTTCGTTATTGTTCTCCATTTTCTCTGTAGAATTGTTAGTGCTACTATATTCAACAGAATAAGAAATTTTAGTAACAGGACTACTATTATAAGAACTAGAAACAGAATTGGAACTATCACTTACTACTATATTCCTAGCTTTTCTTAACCTACATAAAGTTAATTCTATTTCAGGATCTAAATCATACAAAAGGTCAGAACTACTCCTAGTCATGCATTATATAAACTCATGCAGGAAAGTTAGAATTAATTCCGCAACTAAAGAAACAAAACCTAGTACTTATTCGAATGCAAATCAAATATGCAGTAAGGAAAATGAATGCAATGTTGCAGCTATTTTGTTTTTTTTTTTTAGCAGTGGAACTCATGCACCAAAATTTTACACATACTCAACATGCTATTTTATTATAGGATCCAAAGCAAACAGACACAAACTTACCTTAGACTCCAGAACTAGACTGACACATCAATCTACAGACTCAGGATTCGGCTTCACTTTAGGTTTGGCACACCAAGACACAAAAGAACTTGTGTCCCGGCAACAGCGCCAATTTGATAAGCTCGTTTTTAGTCATCTCAACACGCATCATATAAACTAAAGCTAACTATAGCATAGTCAACCCTAGGTCGAATTCTCTCGAGGACACAGTGTACTCAACTATGATCTTGTGTGAAAACTGGAGTAGTGAAGAAACTCAAGTGTAAAATGCATACTCGCTCTCGGCTAGGTGTCGAGTTGCTCTTGGCGGAGACATGTCCAATATGGACTTGGCAAAGCCTTATCCTACACGGTCTTGGCTAAGTGCTGAAAGATGCAACAGAGTCGGACTAACTCTATTTCGAACTAAATTGCAGTAAATAGAGGGTTGGATGTAGATTGAGCAAAACAATAATTAAGCTAAGAATGCAAATGCAACTAAGCTAGACTACCTCTATTGCTACTACTGTGTTCATACTCCATCTGAACAATCAAGTCGACCTTGGTTTGTTCACTCATGTTCACATTCCATATCAACCTTAGCTTCTCTTATGACGATCGTCAAACATTCGTCCAGTGCCACACCGAGGAATTACGCGATCGCTACCTCAACAGTTGGCAGGGATTAAGTTTAGAGTTGATTTTAGGTTCTCTAATTGATTACCTACTAAAGTTGTTAAACTGGTTCCAATTGGCCTAGTTTAACGTTGTATACTAAACAATGCGCAATCGCGACACGGTAAAGCAGATTAAAATATAGAAATCGTAACACGAGATGGGAATCAAAACTACTTATATCATTAAGAATGAAATACAAACACAGGATGTGAATTCGATGAATCTGTCTTCCACGACAATCACCATGGTCGGCGATGATGGTTCACCTCTATTGGCCAAGGCACTAAGGATCAGGTCCACTAGAGTGTGATGGCAAGCCAAGCAGTCCCCTTTGGCAACCTTCGACCTCTTAGTCCTTGACCTGCACTTTCTCGATTGAGAGAAACACCATTGAAGAAATCGTTTACCACTATGACTATGGAAAGCGTGTGCAAGATTATGGAGCATAAAATGTATATGGATCAAATATGAATTCAACAACCATTAAATGCGCCAAGCTCCTTCTATATATACATGAGCTGGACTTCTAAACACACATGCTATAGACTCCTAACTGAATTACAGAGTGAAATTCCTACTCTACCCTTGTATAACTTGCGCTGCAAGCTTCTCCCAAAGTGACTAGGTAGCTAAGCTGGATGAAGCTAACATGGATGCCAGTTTGGCTTGCTGATTTGGGCTGCTCCACATGGCTGCTGGACCTGCAGAGCCGGCTGATCCAAGAAGGAGTTGATCTGGTTGGGACGACTCACCTGGGCTAGGACTCTTGATGGGTTGAGATCAATTTGGCCTGCAAAAAGGAATAAATTCTATTATTAGCTAAAATCCTCAAATTAGCACAAATTTATGCTTTCCTTGTTTCTAGGTCCATACTATGAATCTTAGCTAATACTCAATTCTTAAGCGCCAAATGATCCTAAAAACACTCATCTTAGGTCCTTGCAAGGTGTATAAAATGTGACTCATCACTATTGCAAAAGATGGCCGGAACGATTGGAGCCGACTCCTAAAGGATGCTCTACGAGCCCGTAGGATAGCATATGGACCTCATTAGGAATGTCTCCCTATCGGATTGTATTCGATAAAGCTTGTCACTTTCCGGTTGAGATAGAACATCGAGCCTACTGGGCGATCAAGAAGTGCAATATGGCCTACGACCAAGCTGGCCAAGAAAAGAAACTGCAGTTGTAGGAACTGGAGGAGCTGAGCTTGGAAGCATATCAAAACTCCTAGATCTACAAAAAGAAGGTTAAACAATTTCATGATAATGGGATCCTAAGGAAGGAGTTTAGAGTCGGCCAGAAGGTACTTATGTTTAATTCCTTATTATAGCTCATAGTTGGTAAGCTCCGTTCTAGGTGGGACGGACCCTTTGTTATTACTAATGTGTTTCCCTATAGTGCTGTAGAATTAAGAGATGAGGCTAACAACAAAATTTTCAAAGTTAATGGGCACCAGATAAAGCCCTATTATAAAGGTCCGAGTTCAATAGTATGCGAGGTGGAAAGCATCTCGTTGACGGAACCGGCCATCCCGGAAGACACTTTGAAGAAATCTCCAAATCCCCTCATGTGCATATGCATTGAGGACAATGCATCATTTAAGGGGGGCATTATAGTTGGGAAGTAGTTTCCGCTTTGTTGTTATTTTTCATATGCATCAAGTTCTAATCCGACTCCTGACTCCAGGCGTGTGTTGTTTTGTCGAGTCCATGCCAACTCCGGTTCCATGTTAGGACTGGGTTCGTGCCAACTCCATCATGTGTCGTTTTTGTTTTTCCTATGTCGTTTTTTTCCATTTTCCTTTCCGTGTTATGCCAAGTCTGTGCCGACTCCAGTTTTGTGTCATTTTTTTCTATTTTTTTATTCTATTTTCGTTTTTTTTCTGTTTTTTCATTTTTCTATTTTTCTATTAATTGTTTTAAAATTTGTTTCCTTTGTTTTCTGCTTTCTGATTGCCAAGAAAATGCTTTTAAAACTGTAAATGAAAATTCTTTAGGTTGAATAATGCGTGAAGAGGTAATACATAAATCATGGGTAAGAGATTTTTGAACTTGACATGAAAAGGAAATTTTTACATCCTTAGACAATAAGTGGCTGAAAAATCAAAAGATGAAACCTTTAGTGATAGAGCAAATGAAACCAGGTAAGATTTTGAGCCTTGTATATAGTAATGGCTTTCATCTTGCCATTCTCTTCATTTCTTGTGTGATTTTGCATCTATGTTGATAGATTACTCTAAGTTTTGCCTTGACTCTCTTTTAAACTTCTTGTCTCACATGCAGTAATGATATGATCTAGGCCTTCTTTCTTATAAACTACTAGCCAAATAAATCCTACCTTGCAATAAAACCCTTGTTAACCCCTTGGAGCCTATAAAACCATCCTTTTTTATATGGTAGCTCATTATAAGCCCAACAACCGAAAAACAATGACCCACCTCAACCTTGGGGGTCAAAGGAGCTTTGGAATTGTTTTGGGAGTGGGTTCAACATAAGTGTGGGGATGATACTGAGGCATTGCGCGAGCAGGAGGTACATGGGAAAAAGTAGTTTGTACCAAGTGATGCTCATGTGAAAGGGATGTTAAGAGAAGAAAAGAAAAAGGGTATAAAAAGAAAAAAAAATGGTGGTTGAAAAAGAAAAGGCAGCAAAAAGAAAAAAGGTTGCAAATGCAACCCAAGGCCACAAAAGTGATAAGTGTATTTTTAGTCGTCTCAATGCGCATCAAATAAACTAAAGTTAACTATAGTATAGTCAACCCTAGGTCGAATTCTCTCAAGGACATAGTGTGCTCAATTATGACTTTAATGTGAAAACTAAGTGACACAGAAATCAAGTGTAGAATGTAAACTCACTCTCGACTAGAGGCCGAGTTGCTCTTGGCAGAGATTGGCCCGATATGGTCTCAGTAGAGACTTATTCGACTCGGTCTTGGCTAAGTGCAAATGGACGCTTCAGAGTTGGACTAACTCTGTCTTGGACTGAAAAGTAGGAAATAAGGGGTTTTGAAATTCAAGTAATGAAAGGCAGAAAGTAAACTCAGAATGTAAATGCAATTAAACTAAATTACTCTACTATTACTACTGCTACTATTGTATTCATATTTCGTCTCAGTAATTGAGTCAGTTCTAGTTCATTTACTCCAATTCACAGTCCATATCAACCTTGAGTTTACTTATGACGATTGCCAGATATTCATCCATTGCCATACTGAGGATTTACACAATCGCTACCTCATCAGTTACTAGGGATTAAGCTTAGAGTTGATTTTAGGTTCTCAATTAGGTTCTCTAGTTGATTACCTACTGAATTAGTTAAACCAGTTATAATGGGCTTAGTTCAACATTGTTCACGTCACCATGAGCAATCGCAATGTAGATAGTGAATTAAGATGTGAGAATGCAACTAGAGATCAAAATCAGAAAATACTCATATTATTAAGAACGAAATACAAACATAGGGTGTGAATTCAGTGGAACCATCCTCCACGACAATCACCATGGTCGAACGACGATGGTTCACCTCTGTTAGTCAGAACGCTGAGGATCGGATCCACCAGAGTGCATTGGTAATCCAAGTGGTCCCCTTTGACAATCATCAGCTTCTCAGTTTCTGACATGCACTTCCTCAATCGAGAGAAGCATTGTTGAGAGCACCGTGTACCACCATGAGTGTAGAAAACGAGAGCGAGAGAATGAAAACGATGGAAATGGAAAATATGAATTCAACACCCCTTAAACATGCCTAGCTCTACCTATATATACACGAGCTGGCCTTACTAATGCGCTAACCAATGATTCTAATAGAATTACAAACTGAATTTTGTATTCTACCCTTGCGTGACTTGTGTTGCAAGCTTCTCCAAAAGTGACGTGGCAACTGAGCTGGGTTGCCTCAGTGTAGTGGGCCGCTCCTTATTGAGCTACTGGGCCTGTAGAGCCGTCCGATTCTAGGACGAGTCAGTCTAGCCAGGACGACTCTCCTAAGCCAAGGCTTTTCATGATGGGCCGAGATCATCCATGTTGATCCTACAAGAAAGAGGAATGAGTCTTTTATTAGCTAAGATTCTCAAATTAGCACAAATTTATTATTTCTCTATTTCTCAGTCCATAATATGAATCTCAGCTAAGACTCCATTCTTAAGCACCAAATGATCTCTAAAACACCCATCTTAGGTCCCTGTAAGGTGTATAAAATACGACTCATCAAAAAGCCCAAAAGGAAAATACAAAAGTGAGAAAAGAAAGAAAATACAAAGGCAAAAGCAGAGCATTGGATGTATATTTAAAATAAAAGGCTTGTAGTATCTTGGAGTCAATCTCCATGCTTATAAGGATTATTCCTCATTTCTCCTTTCTCCCTTTTGGTTATTGAAACTCACTTTACCTTCCTTATATTCTACCTTAACCCTAACCACATTACAACCTTGATAAAAGTCCTATTGATCACTAGTGCATGTGTGTTCAAGATGTGAAAATTTAGAGGCTAGTCAAAACTTAGTAGTGCCAGTAACATATGGTGCTTGAGTGTAAACACAAACCCCAAACACTTGAGAGAATGAGAGTATATACCATGTGAGGGCTCTATCATTTTTCAGTTACTCTTTGAATTTTAGATGTTGCTCGTTCACTTGGGAAGTCGGGAATATAAGTTTCATAAATTGTTGGATATCTTGAATCTGGGGTGAATGTATACTTAGTCTGTCTTTCAACTTGATGATTTCATTTAAAATTACATCTTCCTCTCGTAGTCAATTTTTTTTCAAAATTTTTCCTTAATGATTTCTTCTCGATTTTGCCCAAGAGTGGAAAAAAGTAAGTGTGAGGGTTTGATAATTCATATTTTAGACACCCTATAAGGTCTTAAGATGGATAGAATAAACTCTAATTTGTAGTAAGAATCTCATATTAGCTAAGATTCAGATTTCCAAGGTAAAAACAGGAAAAATACAAATTTATGCTAATTTGTGAATTTTAGCTAACAAAAAGAGTAATCTCAATTATGTAGGTCAAACTGGACTCCAGAGATCAAAGTCATCCCAACTGAGGCCGAAAGTGTCCTGGCCAGATGAAGTCGACTTCGTCTCCGCATGCCGACTCTGTCTCCAAGAGTCAAGTCCAAAGCATGTGCCGACTCTGTCTCCAATAGTCAAGTCCACTTCGTGTGCCGACTCTGACTCTTGTAGCCGACTCCAGATGTTGAAGTCGTCCCATCCATCTGGATCCTTCCCATCATTACGACCGACTCCGCTCTGGGAATTTTGAGCACGTGGTCATTTAGGAATTAGTTAGTTAGTTAAGTTGTTATTTTTGTTATGTAGTTAGTTAAGACGGTTATTTCTGTTAAGTCAGTTAGAGTGTTGTTAGAATGTTGGTTAGTCTGACATGTATAAAAAGGGACGTGTAGGTCATTCATCGGTTAGCCATAGCCATAGAGAGTGACGAATAAACATACTTATGTATTCATACTCTGTCGTACCCACCTCCACTTTCGCTTCACTCCTCGGTGTTCCACGATGCTTCAATAGGGCGTCTAGTCTATCGAGTGGACTCAAGACCAAGGTCTAGGTAGCAGCCGATTGCTAGAGAGGATTGCACAAGTATCTGGCACACTCTTGTGGACTAACCTCTCTATACCTGGCCACCTTCGATGGAACACTGCAGCTCTGCCACGACGATCGTTGTGGGAGGCTGAGTTCACATTCCATGAATCCATACACTTCATGTATCGCTATAATGGTTAATTAATGAATGGATTTGAGTTTCTCTACTTCTATGTTTGTAATTCCTGTTAATTGCTCTATTCTTTCTTGTGTCATGATCGTGCAAGGTAGGAATAGATTACGCTAGGTCAGGGGCCAATCGGAACCAATCTACGCAACCCTATAGGTAATTGATAGAATACTTACATCAACTACGGGAATAATCCCTGCTAACTTGAGGCCGCGATCATGTAAGCCCTCAGTAGGCAACGGACGAATGTTAGGCGATTGTCTTAAGACATAGGTTGGTATGGAATTGTGTTCATAATAGGAACCAAAACTAGAACCATCTAATTGATAACTTGGATAGTGATATGATAAGTATATGTTCCGTTAGATGTAGTTGCCTTTACTTTTGTAGCCTTAGTTTACTTCCTGCAACCTTACTTTACAATGCTAAACCCCCCTCCCCCCCCCATTTTACTTTTCCTTGCCGAGTCCGCATTCTACATCCCCTGGTCTGCATATTTTCAGCTCTTTACACTAGACCTCACTAGAATCACATGTCCTTGAGATATTCGACCTAGGTTGACCTATGCTACCTAAACCATAGGAAATCTAGTTATTTTGATAGTTGAAATAATGACTAAATTCAACCCTATCAATATCCTATAGCATCCCAAAACTGTCCGGCCAAACAACCACAGTTGACTTTCCTTTAACTGATAACAAATAAAATCCTGAAGATTTTATATGTTATCAACAAACAACCACAAGCTGGTTTTCCCTTAACTGATAACAAATAAAATCTTGAAGATTTTATACGTTATCAACAAGCAGGGGATAAACCTGTTAAATATTCAAAATTCAAATATAAAATAATAAAATATTCTTCCATCCCAAGAATCAGGGGATAAACTTGTTAAATATTCAAAATATAAAATATAAAATATAATAAAATATTCTCTCATCAGGAGAGAGGTCCAAGCCCATTTCGTAGCCTATATAAGACCTCACTGCGAATGAGCAGGGGTCGAAAATTTTTTCTACGGGAGTGGAGCGAGACTTTCCACCAGGAAGCTAGAAGAGGAAGCAGTCAGGAAGTCGGAGGAAGCATCCTAGACCAGGAGGAGACGACGCCGGATATCAGGTTAGTAGTAACTGTCTGAATTCTTTTTTGTGAAACCTTAGTTAGTTTTCTCCCCTCTCTACAAAACCCAAGCCAGGTATCTCACACCTCTCCCTCCCAAGCCTCCTTCTTGCCAAGGCCAAGTTCACCTTGGCCTAAACACAACCAAGCTGGTATTGACCGGCTTCACCTTCTCTTAACCTACAACCCACACTAGAACTACGTGGGCTCTAAATCCTTGCTCTTCGAGGTACGTAGGCAGAGGGGGCACACCCCTTGCGAGTCCGTCAACCCAAAAACCCCAGACTTCCCCTTAGGAATAGACATTAGATAGAAATGTCCATTTGATTGTATGATCATTTTAACTACTTATTTATACATCATTTATCTTTAGCGCATAATTTGTGTACGGCTCTCCGATCTTTAAGTATACGAATCTTATCACTCTAGCTCTACCTTAGGTAACTGCCGAGTGGCAGATGTGTTGGGGGCACCCTTGCCCCCGACGCGTAACCAACTTCCGGACCCAGCTAGTTCGCAACC
The DNA here is from genome assembly GCA_025330945.1 of Mucuna pruriens. Taxonomy (NCBI): domain Eukaryota; kingdom Viridiplantae; phylum Streptophyta; class Magnoliopsida; order Fabales; family Fabaceae; genus Mucuna; species Mucuna pruriens. Next base: position 25,344 of record JAENHJ010000461.1, on the reverse strand, counting down.
TAGCCTTATCCATCCTTGGTTTTCCAGCGTTCCTAATCAAAACGCTGGTGGCGACTCCCATCCTAAAATTTTCCCATGTCGCTTCGTCACAAATCTGGTTGTGACAGTTGGCGACTCCATTGGGGATCGAACCCAGAATCTCTGGTTTCTAGGTTCCTAGAAAGTTAAGCCTAAATAGACTAGCTAGAGTTATGATTTCCATGTTATTTAATTTTTTAAATTGCTTATCTATTCATGTATTATTGTTATGTGTTATTTGTTTTAGCCTAGGGCAAAAAAAAAAAAAAAAAAAAAAAAAAAAACCTCCCTCTTGACATAGGATCAATTATACTCAAATATGCATGCTCCCCCTAGCATAGGTAGTTTTCCCATTCGTTTGTACAAACCCTCATAAGATTCTAATAATTAAGGGGTAGTCGTTGGGTGTGCTTAGGCTAACATTTTTTTTTAATTTTTGAGTGGGGTCCTATTCCCGGGCCTGAGAGTTAAGGAGTGCGGAATGTGTAGTGGAACCATGCTGACGGGTTTCCTCTGTATTGGTGATCACGATAGTTCCACCTGGGACTGACAACCTTTGGAAATGATCATATTCTGGGACACTCTTCTGTCTATGGTTGCGTTCCTTAGGAGGTCTATAGACCTAAGGACCTAGTGAGGATTTTCTTTTAGCAGCCTAATTGTGAGAATTCTTGGGAAAAAATCCTTCTTACCACTAGGTTAGTTTGTTTTGCCGGCATGAATGCTGACTCGGAGATGGAGTTGGCACGCCTTGGGAAACTTCATCTTTTACGTTAAAAATTTCGGCATAACTCCGAAAGGGAGTCGGCCGTGAAACCCTAATTTAAGACTTAACTGAGGTTGACATGGAATCAACCTTAACTTAATTAACTAAAAACTTGGCCGACATAAAATCAGCCTTAACTTAATTAACTAAAAACTTGGCCGACATAAAGTCAGCCTTAACTTAATGAACTAACATGTTGGCCGAGATGGAGTCGGCGAAGATGAAACCAACATGAAGTCGGCTAGTCAAAAAACCTTAACTCGAGATGAAGTCATCTTCTATGTGATCCTGTCCTACTTTTCTATCGTATTCTACTCTGCTCCCACACACGACATGCATTCCATGCATACTTCAGAAACCTTAGCATTCATCGTAGAAAAAAAAACTAAAATAATTAATCATGGATATTTCAGAAAAAATGGAAAGAGAAACTTCTAGGAATAGACGTTGGCGCCCCATTCAAGTCAAGGAACCCGAGCTCCGCTCACTTCGCTGTGGGGCTAGTTACCTAAAAGGGTATCACCGTCGAACATTCGAAAAAAGACATGGTCAGCTCCTACAGCTCATTGAGGTAGACACTCAAGTCTCGGCCATTGAGGCACTGTTCCAGTACTACGATCCGCCGTTACGCTGCTTCACTTTCAGAGATTTCCAGATAGCCCCGACATTGGAAGAATATGAGCGTCTATTGGGTATCCCTCTAGAGGAACCACTCCTTTACTTCCCGCAAGGGCGGCCGGTCCCATGGAACACCATAGCCAAACTTCTACAACTACCGGAAACGGCGATAGAAGGGATACGAAGAAGCCGCAACGGCATAGAAGGAATATGCAAGTCCACCCTAGAAGGAAGGTTAGGACAACTCGAAAGAATGGGAAATTGGCCCACCTTCATAGACGCATTGGGATTGTTGGCCTTTGGGGTCCTGCTATTTCCATGTTTAGAGAATTATATAGATGCAGCGGCAATAGAAGCACTCTTGGCTCAAAGAGATCGGCAAGAAAACCCAACTATGGCCATTCTCGCCAATACCTACTATACCCTCAACTACTGCGGAGAAAAGGGGGCAGGAAGTCTCCGGTGTTGCGTTCCATTACTATATCTATGGATCACCGCCCACCTATTTCACAATAAAGAGCAAGTTGTTTGCCCATACCAAGACTACCGAGGGAATTGGATAAAGATAACCCCTAAAAAGCAGTGGATCCGGCTCTTAGACGAAGCTTCTGAACGGACAATACGGTGGTACCCCACGTGGAACGGACACGGACAAGTAATCATTAGCTGCGGGTCATACCCGAACGTCCCTTTGCTAGGAACGCAATGGGGCATCAACTATAACCCCCAACTAAAATTACGACAAGCAGGATACCCTATAATGCAACCTCCCTCGGACGAAGCTTTGACCCCTTTCGTAATTCATGGATCGGAAGCCCTCGAAATAAGTAATCTCAGAAAGATCAAACAAGCTTGGGGACCTGTTGTACGAAAAGGAGCCGAACTCGGCAACAGGAGTTGTGGTGCTTCCCGAAGTTATAAGATGTGGCTCCAAGAACGAATACAAGCAATCGGATTGACCGGAGGTCTCCCCTATTCGCAACCAAACCAAGAGATCGAACTCCCAGAGACTATCGAAATTGAAGAATTTGAACAAATCTTAAACCAAATGGAAACTGAGCAGCGGATCCTTAAGAGGAAGCTGGAACAAACACAAGATGAAGTCCTCCAAGAAAGGCAGCTAAAAGAAGAAAGCGTCAAGAAAGCACGAAGCGGGCAACAACACTGTTCGAAGATGGCTAGCTGCCTACAGGCGGCCGATCGAGAAATGTGCCTCTGAAGAATGGAAAGAGACCAGGTAGCCTTAGAAAACGAGTATCTGAAGGAAATACTGACCGCCCTCAAAGCAAGCGAATCGGAGAAAGACAAGCAACTTCGATCCCTTCAGGAAAAGATTCACCAGATGGAGGACGAGCAATCAAAAGCTCAAACCGCTATGGAACGCCAGGTAGAGCAAAGATGGCAGAGTTTGCTCAAGCTAGCCAAAGCTCGAGCTAAGGCCGACGCTACTCAAACACAAGCCCAAGATACCATCCAAGAATTACAAACAACCATAGAAGATGGGAAACGCAAAGCCCAAGCAACGCCTAAGATAGCCCAACACATGGTCGACGCCCTCAAAGCCCTTTAAGCAACCAAAGATTCCTCCAAGATTTCAAAGGAACTAGCCCAACTTCTGGAACTATGTGAAGAATTTCGCGACACCACCAGCACTTCTTCGAAAACTTAGACTTTTGTAGTAGGAAATTTTTGTAAACGCCAGGGGCGTTCGTAGAAATATTTTTGTAGAGAATTTTGTAAGCGCCGTGGGCCTTCTTAGAATTTTTGTAATAGGGATTTTTGTAATGCCACTGGTGCCCTCAGGAGTATAATTTTCGATGTAAATCTTAGTTCGAATTAATAAAAGGTTTCTCTTTCCAATTTTTATGAAATGATCCACAAGCAAGACATTCATGCATACATGCATATTAAACCTCTCTTTCCACTTCTTTTTTTCCCCTATACTCTCTTTCCACTTCTTCCTGTCCTCTCTTTTTCTCCCCTATACTCTCTTCCCACTTCTTCCTGTCCTCTCTTTTTCTCCCCTATACTCTCATGCGTATATATATTAAACTTCTGCTAAGATAAAGTTCCTCTTAAAATGAACCAACAATAATAGCGCGCCATCAAGCAATACAGAATCTACACTCAAAGATCCCGATCTAACTAATGAACCAATCGAAGACATAAACGCGGAAGTAGAAGCACTAATGGAGATCAAGAAGCACATGGAATGGGATAAACCAAAATTCCAACCATTTGTAGAGGAGCTTGAAAATATAAACTTGGGGGGAAAAACAGAAAAAGAAAGAAGTAAAGGTGGGCAAGTTAATGCCACCGGAGCCAAGATCACGCTTGATTGAACTCCTGAAAGAATACGCCGACGTATTCGCCTGGTCCTACCAAGACATGCCAGGATTGGACCGCGACATTGTAGAACACAAGTTGCCTTTACTCCCTAACTGCATCCTGGTCCGTCAACAATTAAGAAGAATGAAACCCGAAGTGGCCTTAAAAATTAAAGAAGAAGTTGAAAAACAGTGGAACGCAGGATTCCTCGCAGTCTCAAAATATCCACAATGGATGGCAAACATTGTACCTTGTACCAAAGAAAGACGGGAAGGTTCTATGTGTGTCGATTATAGGGATCTAAATCGTGCTAGTCTTAAGGACAATTTCCCTTTGCCCCACATCGACACGCTCGTTGATAACACCGCTCAACATGCATTCTTCTCCTTCATGGATGGTTTCTCAGGATACAACCAAATCCTCATGGCTCAAGAGGACTTAGAAAAAACGACCTTCATCATATTATGGGGTACTTTCTGCTACAAGGTGATGCCCTTCGGGCTTAAGAACGCGGGGGCAACATATCAAAGGGCCATGGTAACACTGTTCCTGTCGTACCCCAAATCGGTCCGGCCCAATCTTTTAGAATGGGCCAGACCTCCAACCTTCGAGTCAACCCCGAGTCAACCCTGGCCCGCCTAGAGGCCATCTGGACTCAGTCAAACCAAGACTGAAAAACATCGGACGAGACCGAGTCCGCCTCACCCACGACTCCGATTCTCAGCCGAGTGGTCCGGGATCTTAGGAGAATCTTAACCGAGACCGAGTCAACCCTATCCAGTCCACAGTCGAATCGCCCAGGATCTTAGGAATCTTAACTACCCCCCCCACACGCGGAGCCGCCTCTGTTTCTAGCCCAACAACTACTATCATGCGAAGCCTAAGGGGGCCATCCAACCACTACTCAATCCTATATAAACCCCTGCTACGAAGTGTCAGGGGCCAAAAAAAAAAGAAAGGAGGAGAGAAGAACAGTGGGAAAACGGAAAGCTGACGATTGCTAAGAAAGGAGGGGAGCGTCCCGAGTCCAGATTGAAGGGCAAGGTATATGATTGGTCTACAAGCAAGAGTCATCTACTCGCTTCAGCATCCAGGGTTGGTTGGTCCCCTTTTCTTTTCATAATTAGCGTAGTATTGTTAAGCATCGTCAAGCACGATCCTCCCCTGAAATACCCTCTTAGCCTAGTAGCCCCCGGTCAGGAAACCGAGACCCCAGGGCAGTCTGTCTCGGCCTAAACCTCTTGACCGAGCACGACTCGGCTAGAAAAATGAGACCACAATCAGCCGAACTCCCCACTCTTTGAGACCCGGAACTACGTGAGACTTTGAACCCTCTAAAGCCGAGGTTCGTGAGGCCTAGAGGCACACCTCTATCAAGTCAAATCCCAAATTCCTCAAATCTTGAATCCTAAAACTCTCCGAACACCTCACCTCAACCTCCTCCTCCCCCAAGACTTAAGCCAAAAACACAACCCAAATGCAAACACTATCTCTCTCCCCCATATGGTTAACTAAGGGTAATCATCAAGTGATAGGCATGTCGGGAGCCCTCTTATGCCCCTAGCATGTAACCAACTCCCGAACCCATATCCTGACGACGGCCAGCCTTTCCTTAGGTTTCCTTTATATTCCTAAAAATGTAGGTGGCGACTCTAGATGGCCTAAAACTGAGTCGGTCATAAGTATAGGTGAAATGGTCTTTGCGTCACGATTTTCTAAGTTGTGACGGATGGCGACTCATCGGGGATCCTTTTTCATCGAGAGCCGAGCCTGTTAGGTTAGCCACGTTGGAGAGGGATGGTGCTTGCGATGCTGAGTGTTGTGTGATTCTAGCTTTATTCGTCTTTCGTATGTTTTGTATGAAATCATAGGGTAGACGACAATATCTTGCTATTATACTGTGGGGTTTATACGGGGGCACCCCTTTAAGAGGGTTGCCATGATGAGTGTGTATATATCCACGAGTAATCCTATTCCCCCGGACACGAGAGTTAAGGAGCCGGAGGCGTGTAAGCGTACCCATCTTGGAGATTTCTGCATCTGGTGACCGTGATAGTTCCACACAGGGCCGATGACCAGGAGCCAGCACACTGGGAAATGGTCCTATTTGTGTTGGAAACCTCAGGAGTCCATAGACCCGGGAGCCCAATGGTGAGGAGAGGTCTAGATATCTAATGGTGAGAACCTAAGGGAAACTGACGGGGTAAATATTAAACCGAATCCACCAACTAAACTTCAGTTCGAGTCATAAACCCCGGTCCAAGTCAGCCAACTAAACCCTAATCCAAGTCGTATACCCTAGTCCAAGTCAGCCAACTAAACCCTAGTCCGAGTCATAATCCAAGTCGGCCAACCAAACCTTAGTCTGAGTCATAAACCCCAGTCCAAGTCAGCCCTAATCCAAGTCGTATACCTTAGTCCAAGTCAACCCACTAAACCCTAGTCCGATGTCATAGTCCAAGCCAGTCAACTAAACCTTAGTCCGAGTCATAAACCCCAGTCCAAGTCATAAACCCCAGTCCAAGCCAGTCAACTAAACCTTAGTCCGAGTCATAAACCCCAGTCCAAGCCAGTCAACTAAACCTTAGTCCGAGTCGTAAACCTTAACCCGAGTCTACAAGTAAAACCTTAAACCGAAGCCTACCAAGTAAACCTTAACCCGAGTAAACCTTAACCCGAATCCCCCAAATAATCCTAACCCGATTCTGCCAAGTAAACCTTAACCCGAGTCGCGCCTTAAGAACTGAAGCCAATCCGAAGCTCGCCAAGAACCTTAACCCGAGTCTACCAAGTAAACCTTAACTCGAGTCTGCCAAGTAAACCTTAACCTGAGTCTGCCAAGTAAACCTTAACCCGAGCCATCCCCGAAAACCTAGTCCAACTGACCTCGGTCCAAGTCGGCCGCTCCCAAATCAAGCCTGCCCAAATTAGCCCCAACCCAAATCAGTCCAATCCATCCTCACCCGAAACCGCCTAGCCTGTACTTGGTATTGCATGGTGACTTAAACTAATTACGGGACCTTCAGAAAATGATAACCAGACACGTCCTCAACAGCAGAATAGGGTATCCCGTCCAAGTCAGGACTCCAGAACTGCACACTCTCCGCAACCTCGGTAGTCATTTAAAAGGGCAGTGGTGCAGGAGCTTCGAGAAGATGCATGGCAACCTCCTACAAATCTTGGAGATCGGACCCAATCCGAGGCCACTCAAGCCTTGACATGCAAAGATTATGATCTTGCAAGAAGATGCTTCACTTTCAGCGCTTCCAAATGGCCCCCCACATTGGAGGGAGTACGAACGCCGCTCGGCTCTGCCCTTGGTAGGATGGGACACTATACTTCCACCAAGAGCAGACACTGGGCACCATAGCCCGCCTGTTGAAGACTTCGGAGGAGGACATAACCCGAGCTAAGAAAAACGCAATGGCACGGAAGGCCTCCCAAGCTTTTGGAACAAAAGACTTCGATCATTTCCAGCTAGGAGAAAAACTGGCCCGCCTTCATAGACACTCTCGGGTTCTAATATACGGGATCCTACCTGTTCCCCGATAGAAGGTCACGTGGGCCCGCGACCGACCATGGAAGTATTTCTAGCCAAGAAAAACAAAGGAGAAAAAACCCCACCATGGCGGTTACGGCACACATATTTCTCCCTCCACCAGTGTGACGAACGAAGGCGGGGGATCCTAAGATGTTGCACGCCCCTTCTATATCTCTGGTTGACCTCCCACCTCTTTCAATGTAAACATTGTACCACCTTCCCTATAGAGAATTTTAAATGGAGCCGGGTTCCCCCATGTTAACAAGGAATGGGCCCTAAGCTCGAAGAAGCGGGAGAGATCCGTCCGGTACCCACCATGGAATGAAAGAGAACACATCATCGTCAAATGCGAAGGGTATCCAAACGTGCCTTTGCTAGGGAAACGGGGCGTCAATTACAATCCATAATGGCGGTTCGGCAAGAAGCCGGCTATCCGATAATCGTCCCCACCATCGGAGAAGGCCTTGACCCCTTTCGCATTGTTGGGGACCCGAGGCATGGGAAGGGATCCATTACCGAAAGATACAGCGTGCCTGGATTAACCCCACCAAAAGAGGGACTTCGGAAAAACTCCGGAGCTGCGGGGCTTCATCAGAATATCGCCAATGGGTGGAAAAATGGGTCAAGGACCTCAAACTTCCCTGGGACAAGGTGCAACCCCATGACCCGGACACTCAACCATACGAAGTGCAGGAGACTCTCGAGGTCGAAAGGCTCAAAAGATCCCTGGACCAGTCGAGGGCCGAAAAAGCGCACTGGAAACGGAAGCTCGAGGAAGCACTTGATGAGGTTTACCACGAAAAGCACGTGAACGATGAGATTACCAAGAAGGCCAGGGTAGAGCACGAGGCCCGGTTAAGAATCGACAGTTGCCTCAGGGCTGTCGACCAGGAAATGTGCGCAAGAAGGGCCGAGCGCAACCAGGTAACCAAAGACAAGGAACAACTCGAAAAGGCACTTTGAGGGGCAAAAAAGAGGGCCGAAAACAAAGAAGAGCAACTCCATCAACTACAAGGGAAGCTGCGTCTCCTAGAAGAAGAACTCACAAGGGCCAATCTTTTCAAGGAATTCCCTAAGGGAGCAAGAGCGTAAAGCCTACTAGAAGGATCGTGGGGCTACATACAAAGGTTGAGAAGATGAGGCTCGGCTTAAAAGAAACCATCCAGGGAACTCAAACAGTAACCGAAGGGTGGAAGCGGCGATGTCAAGATATAGCTGACAGCGCTGAAGAACAAGTAAATGCAGCCACAGCCGAAACCTCATTCTGGAAAGGACAAGTTCTTCAAGTTAGCAAGTATGGGCAACCAAGCGCTAAAACACATATCCCAAAGCCTCGAGGCAAAAGAAAGGGCATGGCCGTCTTCATAAAATTACCTAGAGAAATAACAAGCTTTTTAAATCTTTGTAGGGAGTTTTATGACCAATTAAGGGCCAGGGTTCCCCATACCTCGATTAAATTAGGCCGTGTCTTATTTTGGAACTGTTTGTGTGTTTTGGTGACTCGTTTTTTGAAATAACACCCGTAATTAGATATTTTTGCATGCATACCTTTGTTCCTCTCTTAGTTTTTTGCTAAATTCCTTTTCCTTACGTCCAATCAGGCCAACCACGATACATACACCCAGCCACCAATATCGCCTCCAGTCCGCACTGATCACATGGAACAAGCAATAGACAGCTGAAGCAACAAAGCATCGGACCGGGCGTAGGCCTGGCCAAATGAGGGAAAACATGGGTGAAATAAAGGAACAAATGAATAGAGTGTTCGAGCTTCTCACTCGGCGCGCCCCCACCCGCTTGCGGATACGATCGAACGGCCTCTAACGCGCCACCCGGGGGAACCCCAACATACCCCCCCAGGGCTTCACTCCCAATACGGAATGCCTTTGGGGTGGAGCACCCGCCCAGGCTGAAGCCCCGAAACCTTGGAAGAACCCCAAACAGGCGACCTTGCCCAGAAAGCCCACGACAAGCCTCCCCATGCCCTTATTCTCGGCCCAGGTAGGGATCACCCTCGGAGGCACTCGGAGGTCACCCCAGTCCGCGACGAAAAGATTAGCCCTCGAACAAGGGTTCGGCTCATTGAAGGCTTGGAGGCCACGGCACAAGATGTCGCAGACCTCACGCCTAATGTCCGATGTAGCCCTCCCGGCAGACTTCAAGACCCCCAAATTCGAAAAATACAAATGGGTAGCTCTTGCCCCCGAGTACACTGGCTATGTACTGCTTAGGAAAATGGCAGCCTACGTCCCATCACGACAAGATCTTGGTACATTGCTTCCAAGATAGCCTTACGGGCCCTGCCCTGACTTGGTATGTCAACTTAGAGAAAGGGCAAATGAAAACTGGAGAGTTCTTGCAGAGGCAGGCATTCGTCACCGCCTGAGATACAATGAGGATATGGCGCCCAGGATCGATCCCGTCTCCAAAATTTGTCTAAAACCTGACTCGAAGGGTTCAAAGACTATGCCCAACGGTGGCGTGAAGTGGCAGCGCAGTTAAACCTCCCTTAGCAGGGAAGGAAATGGTTTCACTGTTCTTGATCGAAACATTACCAGCCCCTTCTACGACAAAACTATGGGAAGCGTGGCCTCAATTCGCAAGAACTGTAATCGTAGGGGAGAGAATCGAAGTCGGCATCAAACGCGGGAAATTCATCAACAACTCGCCAATCCCCAAGAAAACTCCTGCCCGAAAGAAGGAAAGGGAGGCCAATGTCAAATGACCATTGGAAGCTTGAATACTTCCCCAATTTCCCTCAAACCCTCGGGGATAATCATCTCCCCCAACACCCTCGAGTCCAAGTTTTAGGCGAAATTGCAAGCGACCAACGCCAAGGATCCTAGGGCAACCAGGCTCGGATAGTCTTCACCCCATCTGATGTCATACACGGCCCTCTTCCATCGGCTCCTGCAAAAACAGATGATCACGACGGTGCCATTATTTACCTCTAGAACCCCGTATCCTTGGAATTACAATCCCAACGCCAAATGCGAATACCATGAAGGGGGGCAAGAGCCACGCCACGGAAAAGCTGGCTGGCACCGAAACACAAAATACAGGATCTCCTGGAAGGGATGGCTCAAACCGGAGGCAAAGAAGCCCAATGTAAGCACCAACCCCTCCCGCCTCACGAGGAGCATCGGTCAATGCCCCGGATCACGAATCCATCGGGCAAGACAGGAGGCGGAAACCATCCCAAAGATCGGCGGTAATAGAGCAAGGCGAGCCCCCCCTGAAGGGAGCCAATTACCATTTACTATGATCCTGGTGCAAATGACAAGGCCCTTCCCTCACCATCAATGTCGCAACCCGGCCCGACTTACCGTGACAACCATGCCGTACCATGGCTATCGAACCAGCACCACCTGAGATAGCCAAAAAAGAAAGAGCATGCGAAAGAGGTCATCAATATAGCTGAGGAGGAGGCCTCACTAGAAGTGGATGCATCTATACGCCCGAGGCTCTCCAAGGCCAGAAAGCTCAAACTTCGGACAAAAGGCTCGTCACCCAAACAACATTGAATGCTTTGAAACACCCATTTAAGCACCAGGGAAAAAAGAGGATGAGGGAATTCCTAAATATCATAAGGCACGAGCGAGCACCGGTTCCTCGACCAAATGAACAAAACCCCGGCACGAATCTCGCTCTTATCCCTGTTACTCCACTCCGAGGCCCACTGGAACCTCCTCCTGAAGGTTTTACAGGAAGCTCATGTGGCCCATGACATAACCACAGAAAGATTCGGCACCTTGGTTAACAACATCACCAGCAAAGGTCATCTGACCTTCTCCGATGATGAGATACCCAAGGAAGGAAAGGGCCACAACCAGCCGCTCCACATCTCGGTAAAATGCGGTGGCTATATGATTGCTAGGGTCCTCATCGACAACGGATCATCTCTGAACGTCCTCCCCAAGGTGACACTGGATAAGCTCACCCCCATGGACACACAGTTGAGGGCTAGCTCCATAGTGGTGCGGGCATTTGATGGGTCGAAGCGAGAAGTCATGGGAGAAATCTCCCTACCCATCCTCATCGGGCCGGTCTTATTCAATATCGACTTCGGTCATGGACATCCGTCCAACTTATAGCTGCCTCCTCGGACGACCACGGATACACGCTGCGGGTGCACGTGCCATCCTCTCTTCACCAACAAGTGAAGTTCATGATGACCACCGCATAATCAGCGTCACGGAAGAAAGGAACTAGTGATCACCACTCCCGTCCCAGAATAATACATCGAGGAGAGAAGAAGACCAGACCTCCTTTCAATCATTAGAGATTGATAACGGACAAGAACCCAAGGCGCCACATCCCCTCGAGGGCAAGCACAACGCTTCAGATCATGATCAAGGGAGGATACCAACCGGGCAAAGGCTGGGCCCCCTTTGACAGCACACGCGGCCCCAATCAGTGTCAAAAACCGGAGACAGTTTGGAATCGGCTACCGGGCAAGCAACCTCCAAGGGGGCACTCGGGGGGCCTGCATTCGTGCGAGGGATTGTCGGCAATTGGGAAGGGCATGAAGGCAGGAGCCATGGGTATCGCCATGCAAGAGGAGCTCACCAACTGGACCACGAAAAAGATTACTAGACTGGACCTTTTGGAAATTCGATAAACAACCCGCCCTTAGGGAATGAAGAACTTGACCAACGACACGCCCGGTAGAAAGCATCAGCAATGAAGCCTAGAGGCTCCAGTAGACATAGAGCGGGATGTAAGCAGAAAAAAAACCAAGATTCGAGGCCCCGATAGGGGACCTCGAAAGGTGAGCCCGAAAAGAAATAGGCGGGAGGGAGGTTCGCATAGGCAAACAAATACCCTCGGCATCACGGGTCAAGCTCCCCAACTTCGGAAGAGTGCAGCGGACATCTTCGCCTGGTCATATCAGGACATACCGGTTTAGACCAGACAGTTGTCGAGCATCGATTGCCATTACTTCAGGGGCCACCCGATCAGGCCAGACGACTCACGGAGGATGAAACCAAAGGTGGCCCTCAAGATTAAAGGCGAGGTAAGCGATGGAGCAGGGGTTCCTCGCGGTGGCCCATTACCCCAAATGGGTAGCTAATATAGTGCCGGTTCCCAAGAAAGAGCGGGGAAGGTGCGAATGTGCGTGGATTCTGGGATTTAAATAGGGTCAGTCCCAAAGATAACTTCCCAGCTACCCCACGTTGACGTACTCGTGGACAACACCGCTCAACACACTCCTTCTTCTCATTCATGGGCGGATTCTCGGGCTACAACAAATCATGATGCTCCTAGAGGACCAGGAAAAGACAACATTCATTCACGTTATGGGGACTTTTTATTTACAAGGTAATGCCGCTCGGGCTTAAAAACTAGTGCAACATACCAGCGAGCCATGGTAGCCTTGTTTAACGACATGATGCACTGAAAATTGAAGTCTGGCGTGGGCGACATGATCGCAAAATCAAAACAATAGAGCAGCACATACAGGACTTGCGAAAGCTCTTCGCCAGGCTCCGTAAGTATAAGTTACGGCTAAATCCGGCCAAATGTACCTTTGGAGTAAAAACAGGCAAGCTGCTCGGTTTTGTGGTCAACGAAAACGATATCGAGGTAGACCCAGACAAGGTCAAGGCTATCAGGGAGATGCCAGCCCCTAGAACAGAGGCAGAAGTCAGAGGATTCCTGGGACGAGTCAACTTCATATCTCGTTTCATCTCCCCGCTAACAGCCACTTGTGGCCCCATTTCAAGTTCCTGCGAAAGAAGCAAAGGAAGGAATGGGATTCGGAATGCTAGGAGGCCTTCGACAAGATCAAGCGGTACCTAGAAAATCCCCCAGTACTTGTACCAGCCGCACTAGGGCGACCACTGATACTGTATTTGACTGTACTAGAAGAATCCATGGGAGGCATGCTAGGTCAACGGGATTCTGCCAGGAAAAAGGAACAAGCCATCTACTACCTCAGCAAAAAGTTTACGGATTGCGAGGCGAGATATTCATCACTCGAACGGACTTGTTGCGCCTCGTGCGGGCCACCAAAAGGCTCGAGACCATACATGCTAGCCCCTGACGGCTAGTAGCCGAGGAATGACCATCAAATACATCTTGAAAAACCCGCCCTCACCGGTGAATCGCCGTTGGCAAATGGCCTTATCCAAAATCTGATATCCTCTATGTGAACAAACGGCCGTCAAAGGAAGCGCCACTGGCTGAACAGCTTGCCTACCACCCCTAGCGGACTCGCTGACCATTGAGCTATGAATTCCCAGACGAACATCTCATAGCGCCCACGGTAGACAAAGGACCAGCGCAATGGCGAATGGACAATGTGGTTTGCCGGGGCCTCAATGTCGTAGGAAAGCAGGATCGGGGTCGTCCTAATCTCGCCAGATAATTAGTGTCTCCCTTTTGCCGCCAAGCTAGGTTTTTATTGCACCAATAACATGGCGAAATCTGAAAAGCATGCACCATGGGGCTCCTGATGGCTCTAGAGCACCAAGTAAAAGACTTCGGAGTCTTCGGAGACTCGGCTTTGGTCATTTTACCAACTCCACGGGGAATAGGAGGCAAGAGACGCCAAGTTAATCCCATACCATAACCATGCAAAGGAGATCATGTCGGCGTTCGACATGATCATCTTTAATCACGTCCACCGCGAAGAAAATCAAAGCGGTCGATCGCTTGCCACTCTATCCGCCATGGTACAAGTAAATGAGGGACAAGAAATGGTGATCCAAGTTCGGCAGCAGCCGCCATGAACCGCATATTGCCAATGCCTTTCCCGAGACGGCAATATCAAAATGCAGAACCATGGTACCGACATAAAAAAGATACCTCGAAACAGGCAAATACCGGATAATGCCCCGAAAACAGCAAGCGAACTCTCGGCGCCTAGCTTCAGGTTTCCTACAAAGTGGAACCACGCTCTATAAAAGAAACTCCGATATGACACTTCTCCGTTGTGTAGACGAGCAAGAAGCCAAGCAAATCATAGAGGAGGTGCACGAGGGAATTTTCGGCACCCACGTGAACGGACATGCCCTGGCTCGCAAGATACTCCAGGTAGGATACTATTGGACCCAGATGGATTCAGATTGTTACCAGCACGTTCGGAAATGCGCAAAGTGCCAAATCTACGCCAATCACCTCAACGTTGCTCCCTCCACACTACACAGCCTCAATGCCCCCTGGCCCTTCTCCATGTGGGGCATCGATGTAATTATACCTATCGAGCCAAAGGCGTCCAACGAACACAGATTCATTTGGTGGCTATTGACTACTTCACCAAGTGGGTGGAAGCATCCTCCTACTCCTCCGTTCAGCGCAATGCGGTGGTGCAGTTTATCAAAAGGGGACATCATATGCCAATATGGCCTCCCGCTCACATCATCACAGACAAACGACACTAATCTGAACAACAAAATGATGTCTGAACTTTGTGAGCAATTAAAGTATCACCCACCACACTCCACACCCTACCGTCCCAAGATGAACGGACAGTGGAAGCGGCTAATAAAACCTGAAAAGATAATACAGAAGATGGTAGTCACCTACAAAGGCTGCACGAGATGTTACCATATGCCTTTACCACGGATGCTCGTGCCCGTGCAAACATCCACGGAACAACCCCAGTACTCACTTTCGTAATGCGGCACGCGAGCGTCTTGCCAATAGAGGTAAAAATACCCTCCCTAAGGGTGCTGGCCAAAGCCAAGCTAGACGAAACCGAATGGGTTCAACAACGTTTCGACCAGTTAAACCTCATCGAGGAAAAATGACTCAATGTCCTGTTCCATGGCCAGTTATACCAGAAACGGGTAAAGAGAGCGTTCGACAAGAAGGTGAAACCCCGCATTTTCCAGAAGGGGGACATGGTGCTAAAAAAGGTCCTGCCCAACTTCAAAGACCCGAGGGGTAAATGGGCACCTAACTATGAGGGACCATATGTGGTGAAGCAGGCCTTCTCTGGAGGAGCATTGACCTTAACCAACGCCAAAAGGACAGGACCTGAGCTACCACATCAATGCAGATGCGGTTAGAATGTTCTACCCCTGAAATGCCCCAAGTACACGGTAAAAATGGAGACTCTCGCTTGGATGATGGAAGATCAAGGAAAACACGGTCCAAGTAGTTTTCGTTTCATTCCCAAATAAGTTAGTAGGGGTTATTGTTAAAATAATTTGTAACTTTTCAACAAAGTAATAACAACCTCCTTCCTTCCTTTTCCTTTTCCTCACTTGAGTCTTTCAATATTTCGACGCATGCTAAAACTGTCATAAACAAAGTACATTTCCAAATACGTCATGGACTTGTAATCCCCTAAGTCTAGAAGGACCCACGCCTCATCTTAACCTATACCCCCATGGCGGCTTCTACAAAAAGAAGGAAGCCCACGGGCAAGGAGTCCACCCGGTCTGAGATCCACCTGAATCCTTAGGATACCGAGAAGCACCGGAACCGACTTCCAAGCGGCCGACTCATTCACACCCACATCTCGACCGAATAGGCTAGGCAGTAGAAAGCGGGTGATCCAAAACCTTAACTCACCTATAGTTCAAGCAACTACCCCCAACCCTTTCGAATCGCCTCACCCAAACCGAAACCACTCTCATGCGGGTCAAACCGAGTATAAGGCAGAGCCGGCTAGATATTCACCCACTGTAGTTGCCGTGCCTAACCATTGCATCTCCAAAACCAATCACCAATCTCATGGAGAACCGAGTCTGACCTAAAACAACCATAGCCAAAAGACCGAGTCTAAGCTAGGACTACCCCCAAAAAGGCCGAGTCCGAATCAGAACCACCCACTTGTTCCAATCCACTACCCCCAGAGTATTAATCCCATTAGCCCATGATCCCCAGACATTGAGTCTAGACGCCACCATCCCCTTTAGTATTATTTCCATTAAGCCATTATACCCAAACACCGAGTCTAGAAGTCATCATTTTCCCTTGTATTATCCCCATTCCCTTAAGTTTTAATCCCACTAACCCATTACGTCCAAATATTGAGTCCAGTAACCATCGCCTCATTCTTATTACCCCCAAACCCCCAGTCTGAATTAAAACCATTACTACCTCTTAGTATTAGGTCCATTAGCTCAATCAAATGACACCATTAATAAATAACCAACCGAAAACCCAAAAATAAAAACAAAACACGAAGAGAACGCCAAAATCATTTCATTAATAAATAAAGCGTATTACAAGTTCAAGGAGAGTCCAAGAGGGGAAATCAATTTCCCATCTTGAACATCCTTTGACATATCATAAAATTTGAGGTCAAAATCTGGGGCCAGCAGAGCTATTTGCCTAAGGGCCTTGTTGAAGCCATCCTCATGCTGCTCCACAATAGCCCCTTCTAAGCAAGCCACCCTCTCGGCAAGACCAGTGTTTTCTTCTTTCAACTTGCCCGCCTCCGACTCGGCAGCCGCAGCCTTAGCCTCCGCCACCTTCAAAGCTTCCCCATTAGAAGCAAGAGCAGCCTCCACCTCCACCACCCTTGACTGAGAATCAGCAAGTGTAGACTTCAGCGAAGCTACTTCAGCCTCTGATGAAGATGCCTTTGTCTTCAGTAAGGAGGACTCGTCTTGAGAAGCAGCAAGTTGGGCCTTCAAGTCTTCAACCTCAGTGCAAGCCTTCTGATTAGCCTCTTTCAGCTTTTCGACCTCAGCCAAGGACTCGGCCCTAGCCTTTTTGGCTTTCTCCAACTCCTTCTTCGACATGGCCTCTTTGGCCACAATCTGCGACGGCCTTCGCGGCATGCCTCGCGGATCTCCAAAGAGGCTATGGAGCGAGCCATATAAGCAGATCACCATGTCAACCCGAACTGTCGATTCCATACACCAACAACCGATCATGCGGAGGTATGCACTGGCGAGGAAACAGCTGCGCATGTCGAATCCGGGCCCCACAAAGAACGATTAGTGGGGGGGCCACATAGCAAGGTAAGCCCCAAGAGGCAAACTCGGCCCCTCCGTCACCACCACTTTGCCTTGAGATTGTGTAGGCATGGGTGGAGAAAGAAGGAGCAGCAGCCTTCCCACTTTCTTAGCGTGCACTCCTCGGTAGTGGTGGAGTCGGCCTTAAACTGGCCACCTCCTTGTCGGACACGGCCAGACCCCGTCAACTTCAACCATTGAGGCCCAGAGTCTTTCTCGTAACCTGGCAGAGCCTCTTTCCTTCAAGTAGTCATGAGAAGTTCCGACACCGAGGCCTTTCGGCCAAAACTCTTGGCATCATTGGTCGCGAGCTTTCTTG
Source organism: Mucuna pruriens (assembly GCA_025330945.1). Classification (NCBI taxonomy): domain Eukaryota; kingdom Viridiplantae; phylum Streptophyta; class Magnoliopsida; order Fabales; family Fabaceae; genus Mucuna; species Mucuna pruriens. The sequence goes on along the minus strand of JAENHJ010000461.1, from coordinate 7,837 downwards.
ATCGGCCCATATCCACGCCTTGTTTCTTCAGCATGCACACAAACCAAAAACACAGCATATCGATATTACGATTCGAAGGTCGTAATCAGAAAAACAACTCGAAAAAGACTCACTCTTTAGGCGGAGTAGCATTATTCAAAGAAATCCAGGAGATGATGTCTCGGCAGTTCATTCCTCTTGGCGGGCTGTCGGTAGCTCTGGATCAACCTTAGCCTCCAGAGAAAGTTGACTCCTAGCCAGCCCCTTAAACTTTAAGGTTTCTTGCCAATACAGGGGCAATGGCCGAGGGTCAATACAGAAATGACCCGCTTCAGCCGCCTTGACCTTCACGAATCGGCTTTTGAAGCCCTTGTAGGAGGCCGTGTAAGAGGTAAAGAGACCCGAGTTGGGTAAAGGGGTCAACGAGACCCACCCCACGGACGGACCGACTCTAGTAGTGTAGTGGCTGAGGAAGACGGGGGCAGTGGGCAAAATCCCTAGGGCCAAACAGACTACCCTAAAAGCTTGAATCGCCGCCCAACCATTTGGATGAAGTTGAGAAGGGGCTATCCCCAGCATCCTTAGGACATCCGCCTCGAAGAAGTCAAAGGGGAGGATAACCCCTAAATCTGCCAACATCGTCTCGTACATGAAGACGAAAGGCACTTTCCCTTCCCTGGCGACATCGCACACCCGCTCCCTCTTACCACAGCACACCATCTCCAACAGACCAACATGCGAGTCGCGAATCCATTTCCCTTCCACCGCCAGAGATTCCACCTCAGAGCGGGTCATCTCCGACATGTGCTCCAGCACATCCTTATGGATCCACGCCGCTAGACCCACCTTCGGTACCAGAGGTTTAGGGACTGGTGAAGCCCCTCCCGACCACAAACATGGGCATGGCGTTTAGAGCCTCACCCCAGCGAAGAAGAGGAAGAAGAGGAACAGGTTTCAGAACTTGAAATTACTTGACATGGTGCTTGAAAAAATGAAACCTGGTAATGGTTGGAGGAAGACGAAGGCTCGAGAAGAAAGAAAACTCGAAGTATAGACCCAGGCGTGAACAAAAAGAGAAGCAATTGAAGCGTAAGTGAAAGCAAAAAAAATAACAGCACGCCTCCTGTAATTAAATCCCCACCTTGAAACCCCGCGACCAATCATCATAGGTTACACTTCTCCATAAACGACGCAATCATGGCGCCACCTCACCATCAATGCGGCCACGGAAAGCGAAGAGGGTCTTGTCCAAAGCACGGCGCGTCCCCATCTTAACCCTTCAACTGCCCCCAAAATTCAAATATTGAAGCCCAAACAAAAAAACAGGCCCAAGTACCTTCGGCCCAATCCAGATACACTCTTGGACCGCCTTCATCCCAGTCATCCTCGCGTAGGCCGCCTCTATCTCCTCCCATGGACCGCCTTCATCTCAGTCATCCTTGCCCAGGCCGCTTCCATCTCAGCCCCTAGGCCGTCTCTATCTCAGTCATCCTCGCGTAGGCCGTCTTGGTCTCGGCCAAGCAGTCGTTCTGTCCATGGTCCGACCCCAGAACACAGACAGCAAGGTCCCTCATGTCATCCTCCCCACAAGAGCCTAAAGGCCGTTGCTCTACACTTTCTAACAAAAAAAAAAAAATATATATATATATATATATATATATAAAATAAAATAATAATAATAATAATAAATAAATAAAACAACAACACAAATATAAAATACTTATCCTGGAAATTTGGAGGGCCTGGGTACCAACCAGTATGTACCCCGCCTGCTGCCAAATACTTCGGAAATTTGGAGGGCCTGGGTACCAGCCAGTGTGTACCTCGCCTGGCCGCCAAATACTTCCTTTGGAAATTTGGAGGGCACAGGGTACCAGCCAGTGTGTACCCCGCTGCTGCAAAATACCTTGGAAATTTAGGGCCTGGTACCCGCCAGTGTACCCATGGTTGCCAAATACTTACCTTGAAATTTGGAGGGCCTGGGTAACAGCCAGTGTGTACCCCGCCTGCTGTCAAATACTATACTTGGAAATTTGGAGGGCATGGGTACCAGCCAGTGTGTACCCCGCCTGCTGCCAAATACTCACTTGGAAATTTGGAGGGCCTGGGTACCAGCCAGTGTGTACCCCGCCTGCTGCCAAATACTTACTTGGAAATTTGGAGGGCCCGGGTACCAGCCACTGTGTACCCAGCCTGCTGCCAAATACTTCGGAAATTTGGAGGGCCTGGGTACCAGCCAGTGTGTACCCCGCCTGCTGCCAAATACTCACCTTGAAATTTGGAGCGCCTAGGTACTAGCCAGTGTGTACCCCGCCTGCTGCCAAATACTTCGGAAATTTGGAGGGCCTGGGTACCAGCCAGTGTGTACCCCGCCTGCTGCCAAATACTTACCTTGAAATTTGGAGGGCCTGGGTACCAGCCAGTGTGTACCACTTTCTTTGCCAAATGCTTACCTTGAAATTTGGAGGGGCTGGGTATCAGACCAAATGTGTACCGCTTGCCAAATACTTACTTTGGAAATTTGGAGGGCACAGGTATGTTGACCATATGTACCCGCTTTTGCTGCCAAATACTTACCTTTGAAATTTGGAGAGCCCCTGAGTACCAGCCAGTATGTACCCGCTTGCTGCCCGAAACACTTACTTGAAATTTGGAGGCACAGGTACCAGCCCGGTGTGTACCAGCCTGCTGCCAAATACTCACTTTGAAATTTGGAGGGCCTGGGTACCAGCCAGTGTGTACCCCGCCTACTGCCAAATACTTACCTTGAAATTTGGAGGGCCTAGGTACCAGCCAGTGTATACCCCGCCTGCTGCCAAATACTTACCTTGAAATTTGGAGGGCCTGGGTACCAGCAGTGTGTACCCCGCCTGCTGCCAAATACTTACCTTGAAATTTGGAGGGCACAGGTACCAGCCGGTGTATACCCTGTCACCAAATACTTACCTTGAAATTTGGAGGGCACAGGTACCAGCGGTCTTATGTACCCGCCTGCTGCCAAATACTTACCTTGAAATTTGGAGGGCCTGGGTACCAGCCCCATGTATTCCATTGCCAACATTTACCTTGAAATTTGGAGGGCCTGGTATCGCCCAATGTGTACCACTCTTCCGCCAAATACTTACTTTGAAAATTTGAGGGCACGGGTACCCGATATATGTACCCCGCCTTGTTGCCAAATACTTGAAATTTGAGGGCCTGGGTACCAGCTAGTGTGTACCCCGCCTTTGCCAAATACTATGCACCTCGCCTCAGGGACCGAGGCACCAGCCGATGGTTACCTACTTTCTTGCCAAACCCTTTACAAGTTGGAGTACCAGCTGGCCAGCTTGCACTTTGACCATGGTCACAAGCCTCCGTCCTCACTCAACATGTCCAAGTCTTTATCTTTATTTACGCTTATCCAAAAAGGATCACGTCCTTTTTAGGAAAAGCATAAATAAAGAGGGGGCCACTATTGTACCCCAAATCGGTCCGGCCCAATCTTTCGAAACGGGCCAGACCTCCCACCTCAAAGTCAACCCCGAGTTAACCCTGGCCCGCCTAAGGGCCACCTGACTCCAGTCAAACCAAGACTGGAAAAACATAAGACGAGACCGAGTCTGCCTCATCCACGACTCCGATTCTCAGCAGAGTGGTCCGGATCTTAGGTGAATCTTAACCGAGACCGAGTCAACCCTATCCAATCCACAACCAAGTCGCCCAAGATCTTAGGAATCTTAACTACCCCCCCACACGAGCCTCATTTCTAGCCCAATAACTACTACCCTCTCTGGAAGCCCCAAGGGAGACCACCCAACCACTACTCGACCCTATATAAACCTCTACTACGAAGTGTCAAAGGAGGGAGAAGAGGGAGGAGAAGAAGAGAAGAACAGCTTTAAACGGCGTGATTGCTAAGAAAGGAAGAAAGCATCCCAGTCCGTTGAAGGGCAAACAGAAGTACTGGTCTACAAGCAAGAGGCATCTACTCGGGATCCAGGTTGGTTGGTCGCCTTTTCTTTTCATAATTAGCATAGTATTGTTCGCATCGTCAAACACGATTCCTCCTGAATCCCCTCTTAGCCTAGTAGTCCTCACCCTGGAGAGAAACCGAGACCTCACCCAAGGCCGAGTCTGTCTCGGCCGAAACCTCTTGATCGAGCATGACTCGCTTAGAAAGATGAGACCACAACCCGGCTAACTCCCCCACCCGCCTAAATCCCGAACTCGTGGACTTTGAACCTCTAAAGCCGAGGTGCGTAAGCCTAGAGGGCACACCTCTATCAAGTCAAATCCCAAATTCCTCAAATCTTAAATCCCAAAACTTTCAGAACACCTTACCCGAACCTCCTTCTTCCCAAGACTTAGACCAAAACACAACCCAAATACAAGCATTGTCCCTCTTCCCATATAAGGCTAGCCAAGGGTAACTATCAAGTGATAGGCATGTTGGAGGCCCTATGCCCTAGTGTGTAAACAACTCCCCGAACCCATATCCTGACGTCAGATCAGCCTTTTCCTTAGGTTTCCTATATTCTTAAAAATATAGGTGGCGACTCCATCTTACCGAAAGCAATTCGATCATAAGTATAGGTGAGTCGGGTCCCTGGCCACGATTTCCCTGGTTGTGACAAACCATATTAAATTATACTTTACAATCCTTTAGTTTTGCGAAAGCTTTAAAAAATCACACACAATTCAATCTCTCTTCTTGTGCATTATCTTTTCCTTCAATTATACCCTAACATGTTACAAAACATTCTAACATGTTACAGAATATTTTAACATGTTTAACAACATTCTTAGGCACCATACAATATACAATAACCATTAAAATGCATAGAGGTAAGCTTCTCTTAGCTAGAGTGAAGTCAAGAAAATGAAAACTTTAGTGAAAGAAATGAAGAACTTTCACAATGGATGCTCAAAGTTAGAACAAAAGTTAGCAACAAGAAAGATTAGAAGACAACTTTGATTCTCAATTGAGGAGGGGTATTTATAAGGGGGTTATGGTATTCTTAAACCTAAGGGTTAAGGGGGATTTGATTTAGCAATGGATTAAGCTAAAATGGTAAATCACTTTTTTCCAATAACGACAATGAGGTGATTGATGATTCTTTACCACATTTGAGTGATTTTACTTTTAAATTTTATTTCATAAATGGTAAGGTACTTAACTATAAACGATATAATTAGCTTATGCGAAAATGGAAAGTTTACTAATGATTAGCTTTGATTGAGATTCTAATTATATGGAGAGATGTGTAGATGATACTGTAATATTGACTCATGGTATTCCTTGTCTTGGTCACTTACTCTCACAATGTACGCCATTATATTAAAAAAAATATAACCAAACAATTTTAATCTAGTCTAAAACTTTCCTAAAAAAACCATGATAATACTTGGTTATTAATTATTTTAATGGAGTTAAATTTAACATATCTTATATTTATTCTCAATCACTTAATTAATTACATATATGAAAATCAAGTTGTTATAAACTACTTTTAATGAGATCTTCTCTTTTTAGTCACATCTTTTTTTTTATTTATAAGACTCAAATCCAGAGATTTTATTTAAAAGATCTAATCCAAGTGCTACCTAAACTAATGTAATGTTAGTTACCATGAGTTTGGCTTAGTATACAGAAAGTTAAATAAGAATAAAATTATTTTATTTACTTCTAATAACCATAGTCACTAGTTATGGATTGAACTAAAATATGTAATAATATTTTATTATGTTAAATAGATAAACATTTACCCTATTTGTATGTTAAATAATGGAAGTTGCATTTAGATGAAAAATGAAATAGAGATGTAAGGTACTAAAATTGTGTTTGGTAGAAAGGAAAGAAATAAATGAAATAAAATATGAAATTTAATTTATTAATTTCAAATTTTAATCAATTAAATACAAAATTTAATTGATTAATTCAAAATTTTAATCAATTAAATAAAAATTCAAATGATTAAACAAACTTTAATTGATTAAATTTGATTTTAATTGATTATAGAAATTTGTGATGGTATTAAACCTCTTTGAATATCTTCTACATATTCAAAGCTGCCAATAAATATTTAAAAATCTCACAAATTTTTAAATTGGATGGTTTTAATCGCCATAAAAGGTCACCCTGATTTTCGCTTATCTCTCTTTATTTTCGTCCTATTTTGGAGAGAAATAAAGAGGTGTGGATACACCTTTTTTTTGTCCTCCCTTATTTCTCTTTACTAAACACTTACTTTTTTTTTTCTGACTTAATAAAGAAAATTGTATTATTTGAAATTATAGGAATTAAAAAGAAAAGGTAAAAAAATCTCTTTACTTATTTTGATAAATAAAAAGTGAAAAACTAAATAAATAAATATTATAAAAAGTTATACTAATTAAAATTTTAACTTTAAAATGAAATAATTTATTATATTACTATTTAATATATTTTTAATTTTTTATGTCATTGAAAATAATTTTATTTTTTAAACACCTAAAAGAGAGCACCTAAGTCATCTTTTCTGTCTCTATATTTGAGGTTTAAATTTTTTGGACCTAGATTGGTTGTTGGCTATTGAAGTGTTTTATGCTGATAACCATGCTAATTTAATGGGATGTTTTTTAGATAGAAAATTTTTAATTTTTTAATAATATTAGGAAAGTTTATTTCTCATGTTTGGTATTCTATGACCAAAAAAAAAATTCTTGAGAAACAGTTTTTCGAGAAAAATTTAGAGAAAAACAAAAACATTTCTATAGAAAGACGTGAATCTTACTTTCTCAATTTATTTTGGTGGTGGGAGATTTTAACGATATAAAAATATCATGATTTCTTCGTTAAATCATTTACCACAGTTATAAATTTAAAAATAATATCATATTAAATATGATAAAAAAATGTATTTAAAATTAATAAATATTAATAAATATTTTTATATATTTAATAAAATTATAAAATTAAATTACTTTTACAAAATATTTTTTTAATTTTTTAAATATATTAAATATTATATTTTAAATATTTTTATCTTTTAAGTCTTTAAAAATTGTTATGATATTAGTTAACAAATTGTTTAAAATATTATAATGATAACATTCAAAAATGTTTTATTAAAATGATAAAATTAAAGTAGAGACTGAGAAATTTTTATTTTAAAATTAAATAAAATATATTAAAACTACACTAACATGTTTATAATTTTAAAATTTTATAAAAATATTTTTTACATTAAAGTTTTATGTAAATTTATCTAATAAAACTATTTTTTTCTAAAAGATATTTTAGAAGAATCACTTATATACATGAAAATGTTCTATTAAAACTAAAGATAAAAACTTTAATTTTCAATAAACATATCAAAACATTCCCAGAATATTTATAACTAACCAAACTAATTTCCATTGTCATCATGATTCCTGGAATTCATAATTCACAGGAAGGAATCTTTTCTAAAATTTCTCCTAATATTTGTAGTTTTTCTTATATTTTGTTAATTTTATAAAAATTGAAAAATAAAAAAGAAAGTGGAGATTTAGTTTTCCTTCTCTCTCCAACCGCAGGCAATCCATCAATCCAAAAACAATCACATTATAACGACAGTAACCAAATTTAAACATATAATTTTATATATATTACTCCAAAACTTCTACACCTCCATTTATATATACTAGTTATTGGATACGTGCAATGCATGAGTTATCTTTGTAACTGAATTTATCAAAATGAATTGATGAGTATAAATATTAAATGAATGTGAATAATTAATAGAAAATTGTTCATTCTAGTTGTTATGATTAAAATAGAAGATTTTATTACTGAAATCAACATCCAATATCAAAATTAATGCATTAAATATCCAATCTATAAGAACTTTATACT
>JAENHJ010000460.1:17500-21397 GCA_025330945.1 Mucuna pruriens | reverse complement strand
GCCATTAATGTAAAAACTTAGCACTTTTCTGTGTCAAAATACTTTCTTAGACCCCCAATGACATTGGGAAGTGTTTCAGACGAACGCACTTATCCTCCATTTTTCCCGATTTTTTTGCCAGTTTTGGTTAAAAATCACAAAAATCAATCCCTTATCCAATGGCTTCTATTTTGGTGACACATTGGTTATATTATTGTATGAGTTCCCAAAAAACTACGCCAAAATTCGATCTCTCAGGGTATTTTTCCATTTTTCCTGATTTTATGTATTTTAGCCACTTTAAAATTTTTTTGAAAATTATTCCTCATTCAAAAATTCTGTAACTTGGTGGACGAAGAGATATGATTATTCTAGGCAATCCTGCAAAATCTCACCAAAATTCGACCTGTCCCTCCAATTTTATATTTGTCCTTCGATTTTTTCTTTTGGATCACACTTTTGGGGGTCAAGATTTTGCTTTATGTGTTGCTGTGGGCCTTGGCTAAACCAAATCCCATCCCCAAATCCTTAAAACTGGGTTGGGTCGGGCATCATCCCATCCTCCCTCCCTCCTAAAAATCTAACCCAGCCGGGTTAGCATCATCCCTTCCTGGTGTTCGGCACCGCAGCCTCTTTTCTCATCCCACCATCCCATCCTTCCTCGCACTCGGCACGAGTGTTTTTTTTTCTCCCCCAACCACCCCACCCTCTTGGCTCAAGTGGCGAGCAGCTTTTTTTTTCTCCTTGACCAACAATGTAACGCTGCTCCTCCTTCGGCATCGTTTGCTGTGAACAACGCAACGCTGCCTCCTCCCACGGCACCGTTCGCTGTCAAAGCAAAAATGGGCATGGTGTGCCTCTTCTTCCTAGTACGACCCTCCTTCGGTCCCTTTGGTTTTATTTTGTGGAGAGGACGACTAGGTGGGCACCACCACTGCTTTTTGTTTAGGCGGGTCTCCTACATACATGCCTAGCGCAGGCTTGGCGCCACCCGATGCTTCCATATGCTTGCATGCCTCTCGGCATCATAGGTGGGGTCTGTGGTTGTTATGGCGAACGCGGGGGCGGTGAGTTGTGCCTCGATGTTTTTGTTGTCGTCTGCTTTGTGCACCGAACGTCGTGCATCCTCATCATCATCAATCGTCACCTTCCGCCTCATGGCGTTGGGGCGTACTGTTGGCTCCTGTGTTGCCTACCCACCAAAACGGTACGGGTTTGAATTGCATAGCACACGTTTCCGGGAGTTTGGACGCCAACCACGCCAGCTCGTGCCACGCTGCACGCGCGAGACTGTTTTTTCGATACGGTGCATGCGGCGAACGCGGGGTCCTGTGCCCCCCCGTGCGTTGCCTCAAAATCTCTGGTTGCCTTTGAATGACACCTGCCCGCCAAGGTCCTGTCGACCATCCAAGGCTTGGCAGCACCAACGCCACGCGGCAGAGTCATTAACGAATGCTACCGGTTGATCCCGCCAGTAGTCATATGTTTGTCTCTCAAAGATTAAGCCATGCATGTGTAAGTATGAACTAATTCGCATCGTGAAACCGCGAATGGCTCATTAAATCAGTTATAGTTTGTTTGATGGTATCTACTACTTGATAACCGTAGTAATTCTAGAGCTAATACGCAACAAAACCCCGACTTCCTGAAGGGATGCATTTATTAGATAAAGGTCGACGCAGCTCGGGCTGCTTTGATGATTCATGATAACTGTTTGATCGCACGGCCTTTTGTGCCGCGACGCATCATTCAAATTTCTGCCCTATCAACCTACCATGGTGGTGACTCGGTGACCGAGAATTGTGGTTCGATTCCCGATAGGAGCCCGAGAAACGGCTACCACATCCAAGGAAGGCAGCAGCGCCAAGAAATTACCCAATCCCGACACTCCGGAGGTAGTGACAATAAATAACAATACCGGCTCATTGAGTCCGGGTAATTGAATGAGTACAATCTAAATCCCTTAACGAGGATCCATCGAGGGCAAGTCCGGTGCCAGCAGTCCGTAATTCCAGCCCAATAGCGTATATTTGTTGTTGCAGCTAAAAGCTCGTGAGTTGGACCTTGGGTCGGGTCGACGGTCCGCCTCCGTGTGCACCGGCCGGCTGTCCCTTCTCACGGCTGATGCGCCTCCCGGCCTTAATCGTCCGGGCCGTGCCTCCGGTGTTACTTTGAAGAAATTAGAGTGCTCAAAGCAAGCCTACGCCCTGATACATTAGCATGGGATAACACCACAGTGATTCTGATCCTATTGTGTTGGCCTTCTGGATCGGAGTAATGATTAACAGGACAGTCGGGGGCATTCAGTATTTCATAGTCGAGGTGAAATTTTGGATTTATGAAAGACGAACAACTGCGAAAAAGCATTTGCCAAGGATGTTTTCATTAATCAAGAACGAAAGTCGGGGCTCAAGACGATCGATACCGCCCTAGTCTCAACCATAAACGATGCCGACTGTGGATCAGCGGATGTTGCTTTTTAGGACTCACTGCACCTTATGAGAAATCAAAGTCTTTGGGTTCCTGGGGAGTATGGTCGCAAGGCTGAAACTTAAAGGAATTGACGGAAGGGCACCACCAGAGCTGGAGCCCGGGCTTAATTTGACTCAACACGGAAACTTACCAGGTCCGCATAGTAAGGATTGACAGACCGAGAGCTCTTTCTTGATTCTATGGGTGGTGGTGCATGGCCGTTTTAGTTGGTGGAGCGATTTGTCCGGTTAATTCCGTTAACGAACGAGACCTCACCGCTAAATAGCTATGTGGAGGTAACCCTCCACCCGCCAGCCTTCTTAGAGGACTATGGCCGCTTAGGCCACTTTAAGTTTGAGGCAATAACAGTGTCCGTGATGCCCTTAGATGTTCTGGGGTCGCACGCGCGCTACACCGATGTATTCAACGAGTCTATAGCCTTGGCCGACAGTGCCCGGCAATCTTTGAAATTTCATCGTGATGGGGATAGATCATTGCAATTGTTGGTCTTCAACGAGGAATTCCTAGTAAGCGAGTCATCAGCTCGCTGACTACGCCCCTCGCCTTTTGTACACACCGCCTGGCCGCCCTACCGATTGAATGGTCCGTGAAGTGTTCTTGATTATGGCGACGCTGGGCGGTTCACGCCCGCGACGCTGTGAGAAGTCCACTGAACCTTATCATTTAGAGGGAAGGAGAAGTCGAATAAGGTTTCCGTAGGTGAACCTGCTGAAGGATCATTGTCGTTGCTCACAACAAGTTCGACCGGCGAACCTGCTCATCACAGACAAGTTCGACGGGGCTGGCCTCTGGGGAGCTGTTCTCGAACACCGACCCCGCCCCTCCCCGACCCGAAGCCGGGCGAGAGGCGGTCGCCCCGCGCACCTCCTCTCGCCAAAACACAAACCCCGGCGCTTCGTGCGCCAAGGAACTCGAAATCTGTTAGTGCAATCTTCGCGGCCCGAGATCGGGCGACCCCGCGACCTTGCCACGACACACAAACATACAAAATGACTCTCTAAGAACGGATATCTCGCCTTGCATCGATGAAGAACGAGCGAAATGCGATACTTGGGCGTGAATTGCGTAATCCCGTGAACCATCGAAGTCTTTGAACGCAAGTTGCGCCCGGCCATTAGGCCGAGGGCACGCCTGCCTCGGGTGTCACACATCGTTACCCCAAATGCAAACGCCACGCGGCGCAGCGCAGGTGGATGCTGACCTCCCGCGAGCATCGCCTCGTGGCTGGTTGAAAATCGAGTCCGCGCCCCAAATGCCGCGACAAAATGGTGGATGAGCGATGCTCGAGACCAGCCGCGCCGACCCTGCCAAGGCCGGACTCCCGATTCTACACGCGGCCCACCTGACGCCCCCAACGAGACCTCGTGTCAAAGTGGCTACCCGCCGAGTTTAAGCATATCAATAAGCTGAGGAAAAGAAACTAAC
>JAENHJ010000460.1:7500-12500 GCA_025330945.1 Mucuna pruriens | reverse complement strand
AACTTAGCCAGATTTTGAGCCGAGCCGCTGTGCCAAAACGTGGTCAGAATTTCAGCCACTGCCAAAAAAACGTGATCAGAAAAACTTAGCCAGATTTTGAGCCACTTGCCAAAAAACGTGGTCAGAATTTCAGCCACTGCCAAAAAAAACGTGATCAGAAAAACTTAGCCAGATTTTGAGCCACGCGGCCAAAACGTGGTCAGAATTTCAGCCACCTGCCAAAAAACGTGATCAGAAAACTTAGCCAGATTTTGAGCCGCTGGTGCCAAAACGTGGTCAGAATTTCAGCCACCTGCCAAAAACGTGATCAGAAAAACTTAGCCAGATTTTGAGCCACTGCCAAAAACGTGGTCAGAATTTCAGCCACTGCCAAAAAACGTGATCAGAAAAACTTAGCCAGATTTTGAGCCACCTGCCAAAACGTGGTCAGAATTTCAGCCACTGCCAAAAAACGTGATCAGAAAACTTAGCCAGATTTTTAGCCACTGTGCCAAAACGTGGTCAGATTTTCAGCCACGGTGCCAAAAAAACGTGGTCAGAAAACTTAGCCAGATTTTGAGCCACCAAAAAACGTGGTCAAAAAACTTAGCCACCTGGCCAAAAACGTGGTCGAACTTAAAAGCCACTTAAAAAAACTTAGCCACTGGGCCAAAAACGTGGTCGAAACTTGGCGTTGGTGCCAAAACTTAGCCATTGGTCAGAAAAACTAGCACTCTTCGTGTCAAAATACTTTCCTTAGACCCCCAATGACATTGGGAAGGCTTGGTGACGAACGCACTTCATCCTCCATTTTTCCGGATTTTTTATGCTTTTGCCAGTTTTGGTTAAAAATCATTAAAAATCAATCCCTTTATCCAATGGCTTTCGTATTTGGTGGACACATTGGTTATATTATTGTGCGAGTTCCTGCAAAAAACTACGCCAAAATTCGATCTCTAGGTACCCTTTTCCATTTTTCCCGATTTTATGTATTTTAGCCACTTTAAAATTTTTTTTTAAAAATTATTCCCTCGTCAAAAAAAAAAATCTGTAACTTGGTGGACGAAGAGATATGATTATTCTAGGCAATCCTGCAAAATCTCACCAAAATTCGACCTCTAGGTCCGATTTTGGACTTATGTCTGCTCAAAAAAAAGGTATCTACTTGTACAATTTTGGTTTTTGATATTATCCTATTATGGGGGGGGGCCTCGCTCAAACCACGCCCACAGTGGTTGGTGCGGGACTTCCATGGGACTTCCTCCCACGCCACACAAGCCTTCCCATGCTTGTTGTGGGTTATTTTCCCATGGTTTTGGGTGATTAATTGCTGATCATCCACGCCGAATCTTGGCCGAACTCGCCGATTTTTGGTGCGCCCCCTCGAAATTTGTGGGTTTCGTGGGCGTGGCTTAGTCTAGCACCAGTGATGCTTGGGCAATGCTTTTCTTGGGTGATTCTCGCCCCGCATGAGAATTCCAAACGGCGCTGCCTTTGTTTCGAGGTGTGCCCAAGGTCGCAAATTGCCAGTCCGGGCGATACACCCCATCCCGACATGCTCTGGCGGTGGGTGTTCTACCCATTGTCCCAAGGATAGCAATCCTGCTGGTGGTGCCACCCATCGACCAACAACGCAACGCCGCTTCGCGGGCACCGCACGCGGTCTCATACATACACACCACAAAGAAAAACCACCCGGCCGGGTCTTGGTCTAACACCACCGATGCTTGGGCAGCGCCTCCTTGTGTGATCCATGGTCCCTCCAATTTTATATTTGTCCCTTCGATTTTTCTTGATCACACTCTTGGGGGGTCAAGATTTTGCTTTATGTGTTGTCGCTGGCCTTGGCTAAACCAAATGGGGGTCAGGGGCATCATCCCATCCCGGCAAACTCTAAACCAGCCTGGGGTCAGGGCATCATCCCATCCTCCCTCCCTCCTAAAAAATCTAACCCAGCCTGGGTCAGCATCATCCCTTCCTCGTGTGCTCGGCACCGCCAAATGCCTCTTTTCATCCACCATCCCATCCTCCTCGTGCACTCCCAAGACGAGTGTTTTTTTTCTCCCAAACCACCCCACCCTCTCAGGCTCAGCCATGAAGCGCTTTTTTTTTTTTCCTTGACCAACAATGTAACGTTGCCTCCTCCTTCGGGCATCGCTTGTCGTGAACAACGCAACGCCGCCTCCTCCCACACGGCACCGCTCGTTGTCAAAGCAAAAATGGGCATGGCGTGCCTCTTCTTCCTAGTACGACCCTCCTTCTGGGCCCTTTGGTTTTATTTTGTGGAGAGGACGACGAGGCGGGCACCACCACCACTTCTTCTTGTTTAGGGCGGGTCTCCTACATACATGCCTAGCGATGCAGGCTTGGCGCCACCCGATGCTTCCATATGCTTGCATGCCTCTCGGCATTGCGGGGGGTGTGGTTCGCTCGGTGGTGTTGGGTTATGGCGAACGCGGGGCGTGTGAGTTGTGCTCGATGTTTTTGTTGTCCGCCCGTGCTTGTGCACCGAACGGCCGACATGCATCCTCATCATCATCAATCGCCACCTTCCGCCTCTATGGCGCTGGGGCGCATCGTTTGCCTCGTGTTGCCTACCTACCAAAACGGTATGGGTTTGAATTGCATAGCACACGCCTTTTCCAAATTTTTCTGGGAGAGCCTGGGATCTCGGTCCCGCACGCGGTCCACGCCAAAGCTCGCTCACCTACGCGCACGCACGCGCGAGATCGTTTTTTTTGGATACGGTGCATGCGGGCGAACGCGGGGTCCCGTGCCCCGCCGCTCTCAAAATCTCTGGCCGCCTTGAATGACACCTGCCCGCCAAGGTCCTGCCGACCATCCGCGGCTTTAAGCAGCACCAACGCCACGCGCAGTCATCATTAACGAATGCTACCTGGTTGATCCCGCCAAGAGTCATATGCTTGTCTCAAAGATTAAGCCATGCATGTGTAAGTATGAACTAATTCAGACCGTGAAACCGCGAATGGCTCATTAAATCGCTTATAGTTTGTTTGATGGTATCTACTACTCTGATAACCGTAGTAATTCTAGAGCTAATACGCAACAAAAACCCCGACTTCCGAAGGGATGCATTTATTAGATAAAGGTCGACGCAGGCTCGCCTGTTGCTTTGATGATTCATGATAACTGCCGGATCGCACGGCCTTTGCCCGGCGACGCATCATTCAAATTTCTGCCCTATCAACTTTCGATGGTAGGATAGTGGCCTACCATGGTGGTGACGGGTGACGGAGAATTAGGGTTCGATTCCCGAGAGGGAGCCCGAGAAACGGCTACCACATCCAAGGAAGGCAAAGAAAGCGCCAAGAAATTACCCAATCCCGACACCTGGGAGGTAGTGACAATAAATAACAATACCGGCTCATTGAGTCCGGTAATTGAATGAGTACAATCTAAATCCCTTTAACGAGGATCCATTGAGGGCAAGTCCGGTGCCAAAGCAGTCGCAAATTCCAGCCCAATAGCGATATTTAAGTTGTTGCGCTTAAAAAGCTCGTAGTTGACCTTGGGTTGGGTCGACGGCCCGCCTCGCGTGTGCACCGGCCGGCTGCCCTTCTTCGCCGGCGATGCGCCTCCCGGCCTTAATCGCCGGGTCGTGCCTCCTGTGGTCGTTACTTTTTGAAGAAATTAGAGTGCTCAAAGCAAGCCTACGCCTGATACATTAGCATGGGATAACACCACAGATTCTGATCCTATTGTGTTGGCCTTCTGGATCGGAGTAATGATTAACAGTGACAATGGGGCATTCAGATTTCATAGTCGAGGTGAAATTCTTGGATTTATGAAAGACGAACAACCGCGAAAGCATTTGCCAAGGATGTTTTCATTAATCAAGAACGAAAGTCGGGGGCTCAAGACGATCGATACCGCCCTAGTCTCAACCATAAACGATGCCGACTGTGGATCAGCGGATGTTGCTTTTAGGACTCCGCTGCACCTTATGAGAAATCAAAGTCTTTGGGTTCCTGGGGAGTATGGTCGCAAGGCTGAAACTTAAAGGAATTGACTCAAGGGCACCACTGAGTGGAGCCCGCGGCTTAATTTGACTCAACACGGGAAACTTACCAGTCCGCATATAGTAAGGATTGACAGACCGAGAGCTCTTTCTTGATTCTATGGGTGGTGGTGCATGGCCGTTTTTAGTTGGTGGAGCGATTTGTCCGGTTAATTCCGCTAACGAACGAGACCTCACCGCTAAATAGCTATGTGGAGGTAACCCTCCACCCGCCAGCCTTCTTAGAGGGACTATGGCCGCTTAGGCCACTTGAAGTTTGAGGCAATAACAGGTCCGTGATGCCCTTAGATGTTCCGGGGTCGCACGCTGCGCAATCGATGTATTCAACGAGTCTATAGCCTTGGCCGACAGTGCCCGGTAATCTTTGAAATTTCATCGTGACGGGATAGATCATTGCAATTGTTGGTCTTCAACGAGGAATTCCTAGTAAGCGAGTCATCAGCCTCGCTGACTACGCCCCCGCCTTTTTGTACACACCGCCTGCCGCTCCCTACCGATTGAATGGTCCTGAAGTGTTCTGATTATGGCGACGCTGGCGGTTCGCTGCCCGCGACGCTGTGAGAAGTCCACCGAACCTTATCATTTAGAGGAAGGAGAAGTCGAATAAGGTTTCCGTAGGTGAACCTCGCTGAAGGATCATTGTCGCTTGCTCACAACAAGTTCGACCGGGCGAACCTGCTCATCACAGACAAGTTCGACGGGGCTGGCTCTGGGAGCTGTTCTCGAACACCGACCCCGCCCCTCCCCGACCCGAGCCGGCGAGAGGCGGCCGCCCCGCCGCACCTCCTCTCGCCAAAAACACAAACCCCGGCGGCCAGGCGCCAAGGAACTCGAAACTGTTATGCAATCTTCATGCCCGAGATCGGCGACCCCGCTGACCTTGCCACGACACACAACATACAAAATGACTCTCAAGAACGGATATCTCGGCTTTTGCATCGATGAAGAACGAGCGAAATGCGATACTTGGTGTGAATTGCGT
>JAENHJ010000460.1:0-2500 GCA_025330945.1 Mucuna pruriens | reverse complement strand
CAAAACGTGGTCAGAATTTGAGCCACGATGCCAAAAACGTGATCAGAAAAACTTAGCCAGATTTTGAGCCACTCTGCCAAAACGTGGTCAGAATTTCAGCCACCTGCCAAAAAAACGTGATCAGAAAACTTAGCCAGATTTTGAGCCGCTGGTGCCAAAAAAACGTGGTCAGAATTTCAGCCACGGTGCCAAAAACGTGATCAGAAAACTTAGCCAGATTTTGAGCCACGGCCAAAAAAACGTGGTCAGAATTTCAGCCACTGGTCAAAAACGTGATCAGAAAACTTAGCCAGATTTTGAGCCGCTGTGCCAAAACGTGGTCGAATTTCAGCCACTGCCAAAAAACGTGATCAGAAAACTTAGCCAGATTTTGAGCCGCTGGCCAAAACGTGGTCAGAATTTCAGCCACTGCCCAAAAACGTGATCAGAAAAAACTTAGCCAGATTTTGAGCCACGGTGCCAAAAAAACGTGGTCAGAATTTCAGCCACCACTGCCAAAAAAACGTGATCAGAAAACTTAGCCAGATTTTGAGCCACTCTGCCAAAACGTGGTCAGAATTTCAGCCACGGTGCCAAAAACGTGATCAGAAAACTTAGCCAGATTTTTAGCCACTGTGCCAAAACGTGGTCAGATTTTCAGCCACTGCCAAAAAAACGTGGTCGAAAACTTAGCCATTTTTGAGCCACTGTGCCAAAAAAACTTAGCCACCACTGGGCCAAAAACGTGGTCGAAAAGCCAGATTTTGAGCCACTGGCGTTAGCCACTGGTGGTCAAAAACTTGGCGCTTAGCCATTGGTCAGAAACTTAGCACTCTTCGTGTCAAAATACTTTCCTTAGACCCCCAATGACATTGGGAAGGCTTGGTGACGAACGCACTTCATCCTCCATTTTTCCGGATTTTTTTTGCTTTTTGCCAGTTTTGGTTAAAAAATCATTAAAAATCAATCCCTTTATCCAATGGCTTTCGTATTTGGTGGACACATTGGTTATATTATTGTGCGAGTTCCTGCAAAAACTACGCCAAAATTCGATCTCTAGGTACCCTTTTCCATTTTTCCCGATTTTATGTATTTTAGCCACTTTAAAATTTTTTTTTAAAATTATTCCCTCGTCAAAAAATTTCTGTAACTTGGTGGACGAAGAGATATGATTATTCTAGGCAATCCTGCAAAATCTCACCAAAATTCGACCTCTAGGTCCGATTTTGACTTATGTCCGCTCAAAAAAAAGGTATCTACTTGTACAATTTTGGTTTTTGATATTATCCTATTATAGGGGGGCTGCTCCTCGCTCAAACCACGCCCACAGTGGGTTGGTGGGACTTCCATGGGACTTCCTCCCACGCCACACAAGCCTTCCCATGCTTGTTGTGGGTTATTTTCCCATGGTTTTGGGTGATTAATTGCTGATCATCCACGCCGAATCTTGGCCGAACTCGCCGATTTTTGGTGCGCCCCTCGAAATTTGTGGGTTTCGTGGGCGTGGCTTAGTCTAGCACCAGTGATGCTTGGGCAATGCTTTTCTTGGGTGATTCTCGCCCCCGCATGAGAATTCCCAAAACGGCGCTGCCCTTTGTTCGAGGTGCCTCAGCGGTCGCAAATTGTCAGTCAGCGATACACCCCCATCCCGACATGCTCTACGCGGGTGTTCTACCCATTGTCCCAAGTGATAGCAATCGGTTGGTGGTGCCACCCATCGACCAACAACGCAACGCCGCTTCGTGGGCACCGCACGCGGCCTCATACATACACACCACAAAGAGAAAACCACCCGGCCGGTCTTGGTCTAACACCACCGATGCTTGGGCAGCGCCTCCTTGTGTGATCCATGGTCCCTCCAATTTTATATTTGTCCCTTCGATTTTTCTTGGATCACACTCTTTGGGGGTCAGATTTTGCTTTATGTGTTGTCGCTGGCCTTGGCTAAACCAATGGGTCAGGGCATCATCCCATCCCGGCAAACTCTAAAACCAGCCTGGTCAGGGGCATCATCCCATCCTCCCTCCCTCCTAAAAATCTAACCCAGCCGGGGTCAGCATCATCCCTTCCTCGTGTGCTCGGCACCGCCAGCCGCCTTTTTCTCATCCACCATCCCATCCTCCTCGTGCACTCCTGGACGAGTGTTTTTTTTTCTCCCAAACCACCCCACCCTCTCAGGCTCAAAGCGAAGGAAGCGCTTTTTTTTTTTTTTCTCCTTGACCAACAATGTAACGTTGCCTCCTCCTTCGGGGCATCGCTTGTCGTGAACAACGCAACGCTGCCTCCTCCCACACGGCACCGCTCGTTGTCAAAGCAAAATGGGCATGGTGTGCCTCTTCTTCCTAGTACGACCCTCCTTCCTGGCCCCTTTGGTTTTATTTTGTGGAGAGGGGTTATGGCGAACGCGGGGCGTGGAGTTGTGCTCGATGTTTTGTTGTCCGGCCCGTGCTTGGCACCGAACGGCCGACATGCATCCTCATCATCATCAATCGCCACCTTCCGCCTCTATGGCGCGGGGGCG